>WURT03107378.1:0-10917 GCA_009936505.3 Holothuria glaberrima
AATGATTGACTTATTTTAATAGTTTTCCGTTACAAATTTTTCACAAATTACCTAAACTTTTGCTTTTTTACCTTCAGTTAATTTTTTCTGTCTTTTTCTTTAATAACATATCAAACGTTTTCGATGCGTTCAATAGTCAACGTGTTACGTTTTTGTTCTTGTGCTTGATAGTACAGGAGACAACTTACCTAAGTTATGAGGTGGGAATTATTTCCGCCTTCTACTAGTTTTATAAACATAAATGTATTTCAAGCAAACAAGTGTTCTCTACCGGATTACAAAATATTGATAAATCAGACTTATCTTAGTGACATAAATACTTTTGGTTGGGAAACTGAAGTACTGCATATATGCAAATTTTATCATGAAAATGTGATGTCTGAAATGGAAAATTTCTGTACCCTTGGCAAGCAATTGTCGCTGTTTCCGCCCCGTACCCGACTACCTGAATACCCTTATAATGAGAATAAAACATTCATTATGGCAAAAACCATTTGTGAAAACTAAATATACATCTCGCCCTTAACGTTAGCGTGTAAATTTTGAACTAACTTCAGATTTACCCTAGATCTGTAACTAGATGCCCTTATAGTAACCTGTACTCGGCCATTCATTAACATCGAATTTCATGAAATATGAAATGATATGAAAACTCCGTAACAGGATAGCTGCGTTCTTAATATGCAATATTGTGAGAGGGGATTCGTCCCCTAGAACTCCACCGGGACTCCACCGTTTGACCCCTATCGGGGTCCTAACGCCTGGACCGCACATGTGCAAACTCGTGCGTGCACTTGATATTATCCATCGTGCCCCCCTCCCCTCGAAATTTCCGGATTCGCGTCTGCTATGACAAACTACTTGCACGCAGACTCTGCACCGAAACACCGTCAAACCAAAAAATGTTTCTTCTAATTAGAATGCAAGTCGGCTATCTGATAATTCAAAAGTGGTGGGACGAGAGGAGGTGAAAACATTTTTAAAGTGCAAAATATACATGCGCACTGATTCTGTAAACTGTGTACCTTTGTACAGGAGTGGACAGGGCAAAGACTATGACTGGTAGGAAAGTGCCCCTCTTCTTGGTGGCGCCGCTGTTATCGACAAAATCCTTTTCCTGTCATCAAACGATACTATCGAGGGCGTCCTGTGTGGTCAACTGAAGTTCGTTCCTACAGTTGCAGCAATCCGATATGAAACTGAGTTATGTTTATATTGCCTTAACTGCACCAAGAACAGTTTCTCTGAATTAGTGCGCCGAATAATTATTTTTAAATGTTCATAAATTATTTTAATAAATCACCGCCATTGTCATCGTAGTTAATTCTGTGCTGCTGTTGCTGTTGCTGATGCTGTCGTCACGATTGTTGTGGTTGTCGTTGTATTCCTCGTTCATTAATGTTTTTGTTGTTGTTACGACAGTGATTGTCGTCGTCATCGTTAATATCTGTTGCTTTTAATTTTACAGCATCACATAAGTGAGGGCGTTGTTTCGATGTGTGGGTCATCTTGACTTCAAGATAAGCTCTGCATCATCTTCAAAACCGCCATGAACCTAAAACTGACTGCAAAGTGGATGTGAGAAGTAGGTTAACACTTTGTCCTTTCTAAAAATGAGGACCTGGCACAGCGAGGTTTCAATATGGCTGCCAGCGATTTTCTTCAACATTCGTCTTTTTTTTTTTTTGGAGGAATCATGAAAGCTAACGGAGTACTTCTTAATTATGAAGTCCACAGGCTTAATTCAACGACTACTCTGGTGGCGTGGGCTTTCACGCTGCAGTGTGCTTTGGCGTATATCCTAAGTATGAGCTACTTTATTACCTTTGTTGATGGTGGCAGGCAAGGGCGGCGATTTATCTTAAGCATATAAGGACATTTCCTTCACGATACTTATTTGTAAACTTAAAAGTGAACTCACACGCCCACGTATCCGTGTGTATTTTCATACACGTTTGTTTATGCATAATTTACACTTATCCTCGAGCAGGGTCCCGGTACCATGAACTTGCTAAAGTTGCGCACGAAACGAGTGGGGGAAAATCAGTATTAAGGAAAAGTCAAAGTCTCGAACTCACGGCGACATATTTACTCCCGTTGACCGAATGGAGGGGGGGGGGACAATTTGCCGGTAATCGCCGCCCTTAGCAGTCAGAGCCCAAACCTGTATGCTTTACTTCGCTAATGATCCTGAACCAGTGTTTATAAGTTATGTCCATGCATTCAACTCTACCCGCATTCCAAACGATAGACATCCTCTTTAAAATGGATTACACGTATGCGCAATTTTTCATCACATTTGCAAGCAAATTAGGCCTATATAATTACATTTGATAAATGTTAACTAACATCGAATCAGATGTTTGTCTCTGGATGAAACCCACCCACGACTGTAGAACCTGGGAGTTGCTACTCTGAGATCCTGATGGAACTAAATCCTCTTTCGTTCAAAGTTAGGCGCATCAGAGAGTTACGCTTGGATCAACTTTTGAGCATAAATTTACATCAAAATTTGTAAACTTCTGAACCAGTTTGCATAGACGGATAGCCGGCATTTTGTCAAGGGGGTCCAGGGGCGAAGCTCTGAGGTATTTACGAATTGTGGGCATTAAAAGTATACATTTTGCCTTCTTCAAATGATGTTGGATGGG
The DNA here is from genome assembly GCA_009936505.3 of Holothuria glaberrima. NCBI lineage: Eukaryota > Metazoa > Echinodermata > Holothuroidea > Aspidochirotida > Holothuriidae > Holothuria > Holothuria glaberrima. Next base: position 2,652 of record WURT03107378.1, read on the forward strand.
TACTAAACAGCATAGACGTAGGAAGCTGTTCTCGACTGCATGGGGGGGGGGGGGCTGTCGGACCACCGTCCTAGCGGTCGAGTTAGGATCAGCGTATTGCTACTGTTAGATAGGCCTAGTCCATATAAAGTAGGCCCCAAGTCCGCACCTCCGCCATGTTAGATAATGTTGGGCCAATCGCTCCTGCGTAGGCTTGGGGGTGAGCTCCATAAAAGAGATGACACAGTTTAGGCAAAAAACTAAGAGTTCAAGTTGATTTGATTTCACTCGATTCTTCTTGATTTTATTTGCTGATTATTCTGTCTCCAAAAAAATGCAATTACGAAGAATTAAAAGGCCGGCCATATTACAGAAATCAGATGTATACGGGTGAGTTCGTGCTTCGTCTTAGAGGTCTGCAGCACGACTGACAAGCTTGAAAGGCTTGGGCTTCCAGACCCTCTTGTATCTCGTGGCTGTACCGGGAATCCTATGCAGTCCCCCGATTGGTTAAAAGTCGTGGCGTATACTCCAAAACAAATATTAACTAATACAGCAATATTGTATTGACCAATAAGGAGGCTGCAGAAAGTAAAATTGACCACACCCTAAAAGGAATATTATGGGATATCGCTTCCACGTGGAACCAAGATGTGGCGTGGGAATACGTGACAGCGAGCATGTACACGTGACAGGAAACAGGAAGGGACCTGGGAATCTAGGACAAAAGGAAGTCTATTACTATGGGATAGGCTGCTGATTGGCTGGAAGTACTATGCCATAAATAAATGACCAATCACTGATGAGAGGGGAAACCAGACAGACTAGGTGTCGTGTGCAATGTCTAACTTTCATGCAAACGAGGTATTGCACCATCAGTAGGCCATCTTAGTGATAAACAACAAAATGGCGGTCAGTATCAATCTACACTGTACTACCTATACATACTACATGACACTACAAGTGTTTGGGTGATGAATTGGATTTTTGTCTTGCTTTTCACACGAGACCCTTGTGAAATGCCACTTGAATATGCCTTTGAAGGAAATGGTGATTGTAGAAAATATCGATAACTGAAGGTGAAAAAGGAAAGTCAGTCAAGCCAAACTCTATCCCTTCCACTGTCTATTTAAAATTTTTCATAACTACCTTTTGTGAATGTCTGTATCCCCGCATGCCCACAGTGACCCACTCTTGTCACCATTTCTGTCTTATTACTGTTATGCACTTACAGCTCCTGTGGGTGGTTACCTTCTGAAGTATTTCAACTTTCGTCAACTTGCATCAGTTGGCGGACTCCTTGCTGGACTGGGTTATATCTGCGACGGAATATTCGTCACTTCCGTATGGCATGTTTTTGTTTTTCATTCTTTATCAGGTATGTTCTTGTTTCGACAATTCCTTTGACATTTTTTGTTACTTACTACCCTGTATTGCCACAAAAGCCCTGTCCAATTCTGATTGTTTACAATAGTATATTTCACGTTCTGCATCGAACGCGTCATCCCGACATCCTCTGAACACTAATCAAAAAGACAGCGCGACTCTTGCTCGGTATTGATCAACGCATGATCTCAAGTTAACTGGGCCCTCGATAGTCCCGAAATGGGCTTTCTGACCCGGCTTAAAGTGAAAACGTTCGCTTAAATTTGCTGAAAAGGTACGAATGCTAATTAATTTATCCCATAAAATTTGCACTTTTTTCACTTTGTTAGTTTCTTCACCTGAATTTTGATATTTTGGTTTACTGAACAAGCACATTCAAATAATCCGTCTGAACAATTTGCATATGTATACCTTCTGCTGTAATATTGGGTAGAGAAGTTGCTACCCAAGTTTCTTAGAAAGTATCCTCGTAGGTTTAAATTTTATAACCTATAAAAGGCAGTGTTACTGTCAAACAAGGGTTGTAAGTACAAATCTGAAGCAAGTTTTATGGTTTCACCGCGTCATAGATGAAGGGCAGTGAGGCTGTTTAAAACATTGAACAGTTTTGCATACTTCGGATCATACAACTTGAGAATGTGTAAGCTATGCCAACAACTTGGATACAAAGCTAACATCTCGATGTACATGCAAGCCATGGCCGTGGCTTCATAACACCACTACTTAGTGGAGACTGATCGTCTTCAGGGGCGAAGTCAGAGGGACAGGGCATCGCCGTGGGACTCAGAAGCCACAGAGGCCTTCCCTCCTCCACCCCCACCCCAGGCTGCTGCCTCCAAATGAGATGACAGAGTGTAGCGTACTTATTCAAGATAAAAATTTCCATCAAAATTACTTTTTCCGCTGTCGATCTTCCTCACGCAAAAATGTTACCCGGACGCACCCCCCCCATGGTCGTTTCTAGCTCCGCTACTGACGGCCCCTCTGTCCCCTCCCCCTCCCCCACCACACTACTAATTGAATTTGCATCCTATATTAAGTGACATAAACGTTCCTTCCCTTCTTTCCTTTAGGCATCGGATTCGGACTTATTTCTCTACCCAGTTACCTTTACCTTCAAGTACATTTCGAGGATCGCTTCTCAGCTGTGATCTCGTTGTCAACATCCTTCATATACACTGGCGTGGCGTTGCTACCTTTACTGATGTCTTTTCTGACAGACCAATACGGTCATGATGCGGGTTTGTTAATATTCGGTGCTCTCATGTGGAACTGTATATTGTGTGGGGTGACCCTAAGGCCCACCCCAGAAAGTACCAAATTTTTATCATCCCTTGCTATACGTGGGGAAGTAATTTCCAATTCGAGCCTTCATTTTTGGGATCGCTACTTGTTCTTTTTCTCCTCGCCTTTTCTACACCCAAAATACGCTATGTGCCTTACATTAGCCGTTGCATCAATTTATGTATACTCTTCATGGGCAATCTTTCTGGTTTCGTTTGGAATCTCCATTGGGTTCTCCTCTATACTCTCCGTATACTTATCCACGTTCGGTGGGATTGGAGGCGTCCTTGGGAGTTGGACAGCATTTTTGCTATTTTACTATGATAAAATGAATCCTTTTCGGGGATGTTTCGTCCCACTTGTGTTAAATGGTGCCTGTCTTCTGGCTAGCGTCTGTACCACAACTTTTTACTTCACGGCATTTCTTATGTTCATCAGTGGTTTCACCCAGGGATTTCTTTATGCCACTTTATGCGGGTTCATACCAGTCTTACTCTGCAAGTACCATCTCCGACAGGGTGTGGCTATCGCGTTTACCTTGCAAGGGGTATCCTATCAACTAGGAGGCCTCATCTCAGGTGAGTATTCTTTGACAAACAAGGTTTAATGTCCTTAATATCTGGCCATCAAAATCCTCATATTTTGTTTTGTAACGTATAACATTCTGGTGTCGAGACATACATATCATGTATGATATCATGTCACAAGGTTAGGGTTAGGGAGGAGACATGAAGGTTTAGAAGTCTCGTTACTTCATATCACGTCATGGTATTGGTGTTCTAGCAAAGATTAAACGATACAATACCAACAGCAAGGAATGAATATGACTAGAATTGTATTAATTTATCCATGAAGTAGTAGCTCGGAAGAAGCTATGCTGACATCCATGCGATGTGATGGCGGTGGCAATTTTTTCGTAGGAAGGCCCTGAAAGATCATTTATTATGAATAACGAAAGTTCATTAATACTTCTCATCAACATACTGCGCACGATTCTTCACAAAAAAGATTCATATAGGCTGCGGTTGGTGGGTCGACCGTGACCAGTCCCCACTTCGGACAATTATACCCGTCACAAACTTCCGCCACCAGAAAATTTGAAATTGTCCTGGGGTTGGAAAATTTGGAATTCCCCAAAGTAAAATTGTCCACGTGGGGTTTGACCGGATTTAGAATTATCCTGGTGGGAATTGTCGGGGGGGGGGGGGCAATTGTCCAGGAATTGTGTATACAAACGATTTGAGTAGTGCTGAGTACATTATCATGCACTGTGCTAGTATGTGTCTACGCACATTGTTACAAAACAGACAAACAAACAAAACACGTTTCCAAAAATCTTTTTTATACTAAATCAGTGTGTAAAATACCGGTCGGTATCCTCACAAATTGTTCCGTGCGTTTGTAGCTTTTTTTTTATAGGCTGCCAATGACCCTGGCCGAAAAGTCAGGGATATGCCACTGGACCAGATGTTAAGTATTTAGAACAACGTTGCCCCACATACCTTTTCGCTAGTGAACATTTCTTCCAGAAATTTCAGTCAAACTCAATATTATTTCAAAGCATCCTCCAAGGACCATAGGCGTACGAAAATTTAGCACATTTTTCGGGCATTCGATCAAAAATTCGGGAACTCAGTAGAAAATTCGGGCAATTTTTTTTACATTTACTTCATTTCTGCCGGAATTTCACCTATTCTGTGCCCGAATTTTTGTCATTTCCTGCTCGAATTTTCGACCTCAGAAATTAGCGGGGAGGGAGGTCGGCCCATTGTCCCCCCCCCCCCCTGCCTCGTAAGCCTATGCCTGACTGTTTTAGGTGAAGCGCGGCTCCGTTACTTCACTAACAGAGTCGTAATTATTCGTTTATACAGGAGCCATTAAAGACTGGAGTGGATCGATTGCCAGCGTGTTTATTGTGAACGCCGTTGTCTGTTTTGTACTTGCTCCGTTGGCGTGTGTGTGGGGATATGACAAGAGGCCCATCAAGTCATGCTACCAATGAAGACAACAGACAGTATTTTTAGTGGATTCAGATGTTACACATCTCTTGAAATGGAACTTTTCAATATAAGGGGTAGATTGGCGGTGAAGGTTTGGGGAACGGGATGGACTGTGGTTTATTGACTGCTATTATCACTGCTAGAGTTTAGGGATCGGGCTGAGATTTGAGACTAACAAGTTTCCTTGGGCCCCTGCCAAACCCTCCCACAGGGCTTACATCACCAGTACAGACTATATGTGATATAGGTTAGTTAGATGTTAGATTAGGTTTAACGGCCCAGTTTCCAACCAATTGGTTCAAGTCGAGTCGACCACGGCCTTTTTTTCCAGTTGTGGCTCACTGGCTTGTTTTCCCTTACTCCATTGCTTATGCGAAGGACCAGGCACAAAGGCAGCAGGTTCCATTTTTAAAGTCTTTGGTATAACTCGACCTGGGAATCGAACCCGGGCCTCCCGCGTGAGAGGCGGATGCTCTACCTGGGGATATAAGGCTATAGGGCTAAAAATTCTTTATTAACCCTTTAGGACAGAGTTAACTTGCCTAATCTTTTCCATCCCAGACTCTTATTTTTACTCTATACAATCCTGGCATGGGTATCAACTGGTAGGGGATAGGGGTAGCGACATGTCCTCCCACTTTTGAAAGTTTAGGGGGATATCACAGCATGTTACCCCCACCCCCACTTTTTACAGAACCATAATAAAAACATATTAGGCATGTGCTAGATTCTATACATTACAATGGCTGATCCAATGAAATCAAACCTAAAATATTGTGAAAGCTGCCATTTTCTTTCGTAAATATCTGAAAGTAAAGGTAATTGAACCTTTGATGCCTCCTAATAAAAGACGCAAGGATTTGCCTTGGATCACACTACAGTGCATCTAGGATCCAAATCCAAAAATCCCTTAGGGCTTCTTGTTTGCATGAGTGCTGCTCAAGATCAAGCCCCTCCCCCCTCCTTCCACCTGTGAGAAGTTGTTGATGATCACAATGCCTCCTGGGTTGTTGCCCAATCAGGGATATCCAAGGGAGTTCTTCCATGGTTTAAAGGCATTTTTCAGAGACAAAATTCAGTCAGTTCAAAAAATGCAGGAAATTTTTCTCTTTTAGGGGGTGAAAACCGCATCTCAATAGCTTGCAGCGTTTGGAAGATACAAATTACAAAGAAATGCAATTATTTCTCAAGATGAAGTGCATTATGGGAAATCTGTGATATCATCGCGGCACATTAATTTGACATAGAATTGAATTTCGTTACGATATTAATGCCGCTGTAGGGAATATTTAGCAACTTTGTTTGTTATGCCCCATATATGGTGTAGATTTGTGCTTAATCCACATGGAAACATATTCAAACATTCCAACAGTATCAAATTTCAAGGACAAACAGGACATTCAATTATAAAGAAAAACAAATGGAATCTGAGGCAATGTGCCCTCTTTACATAATAATCTGAGACCTTGATGAGAACTGGAGGTATTTTTTGACAAAAATAAGCACTCTTTAATATGAGATATCTCGAGTTAAGAAGAGAGTATTGCTACAGGGTTTGGAGGGCACGAACTGGAATATTTTTCTCTTTCACATTAGACCCTTGTGAAATGCCTCTGGACAATGCCTTTAAACACAAGAAGACTATAAGTACTTTTGCGGGCAACTTATGCACGGAATATTTGTCCTTGGTGAAAATCAATCGTCACTCCTTATTGCTCTTACAACTATCTGCTAAGCCCTAAAAATAATACAATTATGATATGAAGCAACAAAGTTGCACTTGCTCAAATTGTTCGAGAGATTTCCAGGAATTATGCTTACACCTGATCCCACATCTGGGTTAGTGATAGTTACACGATTGAAAGAAACCTTTTGAAAATGTGAATGATTTAAAGTCATTCTTTCTGTTGTCACTCTTTTCTTTTGTTTAGTGGAGTGCAATATTCCTATAAGATTATGTCATGTTTAGCTCTTTTTGAAAACCCTGAGCTGTGATCATACAATTGAGCTTATCAGTCTGTCACTTTTGCAAATGTGTTTAAATGATTGTGAATTCATCATTTGTATATCTACTTTGACTGTGACGTTCCCAGTGAAAAGTTATTTAAAAGATTTCATACCTGCAATCACATTTTCTATATTTGGAAATTAATTCAGGTCATAAGAGGGGCATAGAATGTCACAGGTTTGTTGCAGTCCTGAGAACTGTTTCCTGTCTAGTTTTACATCAATGTACGAATATACTCAGACATAGTCCAAATCAAGATGCATTCGTCAAATACATGCTAGACTCAAATTTCTGCAGCTTGGATGCACTCGTTTGAAATTTTTTTGCACTGCCTGATCCTTACTTACTTTTTGATCAGGTAATCTCTGAAACCTGGGACAGAGTTTGCCAAGTCAGCATTCGATCCATACTTTTGTTGACACTTTGTTCTATTGAGAGCAGCTCATTTTTTCCTGTGATTTGGGGCTAAAAGCCCCAAATCAAAAGTTCTTGTAGACTCACTACCACTTCTATCATTATGCTCAAAAATGTTCTTTTTTCTTTGTACTTAGTGGCAGCCTCAGGTACGAAGCAAAGTGGAAACCAATCACAACAATGCTCTTTTCAATAAACACCCACCACACACCACCCCCACCCAACAGTCTTTGCAGTCTCATAGTATTGCTTGAACTCAATCCATCCACAAGTGCTGTGTCTAGCTCTTTTTGCTTTGCGTAGTGTATTCAGCTGGCATTGAGGTACCCATCCTTAAAAGAAGTTTTGGAAATAAATCTTTGTCAAATAGTACATGAGATTTGTAGTTTTTCTTCGAGTTGTTTTCACTACAAAAAGTTAGCAGGTTATGGAGGATTGTTTAAAGGGCAAATCTTGTCATCCCAGACAGTTCCAATTCTCCCAACTATGTAACTTGTAGCTCCTCCTAAAACTGTTTAAAGCTCCTCCCTGTGCAGACACAAACCTATTTTATTACTTAAGGTCATGTTCTGGTGAGCATAAAAGGCTATATTGTGTAATACAAGCACTCTCTCTCTGCATTGTGTGGAATGTTTGAATTTTCAAACAATGCTATCACTCAAGAGCAGTAACCAACTGAGAATTTTGAAACCCCAACACAAAATATACTTTGGGGTGATGAGATTTGCCCTTCAAATGAAAACTGATGATTTTTAAGTGAACCACTTTCATCATAATTTGCAAAACTGAATCAAAGGCTTTGTGATTGATTTGATTGGTTTAGTGTGTTAAACCTGTCATGCAACTTTGGTAAGTTGGTTGTACCACTGATCTGTAATGTCGGTTTAATCCTGGACCGATAAGAACATCACCTAATGGTGAGACCAGATAAATTTAAATTTGGGTTTAACCTTTCCAAGTTCTTTAATAAAAGGGTAACAAGACACTGGCATCCCAAGGGTATGAGAAGCAATGGGTTACATTTTGTCGAGGTGAGATTAGAAGTTCAAACTGAGTTTGGTAAACATTACATGGTATTTTGTTGACCCAAGAGTCAGGGGGTTATCACAGTGGGCAAAATTCTCCTCTTTAACCCTGAGCAGGAAAAGATTTGCACCATATTATTTGATGGGTATGCTTGAAGGGAAGAATTTTA
>WURT03107389.1:0-12187 GCA_009936505.3 Holothuria glaberrima
GAAATAATGGCTGAATCTGGGCATATTGTTTTATCGGACATTGCTAATAAATTGGATAAAAATCGTTATATTGAAAAACTGGGGATTAGCGGGATGTGCAATCGATCATTAACTTATGCCAGAATTGATGATTGTGGAGTTTACTACTCCGACAAGTGTTAAACATTGCAACTTCCATACCTTTTGTAATGCATTATATTTTGAGGAGAAAGCTATTTTTGAAGTTTATTGGTGAGACTGAATAGTTTAACAATACTTAAAGCTATTTACGTATGCCATGTTGGTGAATTTAAGAGTCAACATTTCCCTTTAAGGATTTAGGTCGATCCATATGTAGTTATAAACATATGCAAATGTGTCCCAGTGTGAACTGAATGATTCAGACAATGTGGTGAAACAAGATTAATTTGTACAATTCACTGTGCTTACATCCATACCACCTGGTGGAACGTTAAGGCCACCATAACTCCAAACACTACAGGGTTTTCCCTGTACTGTACATTGGTAAGTACTGATAATGTAGTAAGTCTACTACTGTTAGTGAAAGAATAACTGGCATTGTTGTAGATTATTGTACGGGTTGTTTCGCAATAAATCTTAACCATTTTCCTTCTACTGGAAACTTTTTCCAACTTTGACCCATTACGTACCATTTCACGGTAAACATATTGGTGGCTGTGTACGCACACACATATTATACTGTATTAGTCTGTAGCAGGCCTCCCCACTTGACAGCCAAAGCTGTTGACATTGAAGAAACAGCTGACTTGAGATGTCACGCGAAGAACCTCTGTAGTAACCTTGTATACATGATATCTCATGATCTCAATGAAGGAAACATGTATGCATCTCCTTCATGGCATATGGACTGAACTCAAAATGAAAACAGGATCTCTGTAATATGAGGTGGATGTCAAAGATCACCTGATATCACTGTGAAATGCTTAACTCAAGAAAGACAACTTTTATGAAACTCATACCGAACTTAGCAATTTGCATCTGAATGTTTCATACTGATTGCGTAATCTGTTGATAGTGGTGGTGGGAACAAGTCATTTGATATGGCTAGAGATTGTGAAAACTTTGGTAACTATACTTTAGCAATTATGGTGTGTTTGGATCGTGTATCATGTGCAGTAGTGCCCAATTTTAAAAGGAAGAACTTGATTTTTGACCATGTTAGAAACATGGCTTCAGTTGGTCAGAGCTATGCACATGGATCTGAAACATTCTTGGTCAAAATTTTAAACAGTAATTTATGAAACACTGTCAGTTTGAATGTGTATTACTATACATACATTTTAGTGGCAAGGAATCACAAGACCTGTTTGGCTTTCTGGTTGTTGTGACTTTTAGGCCTGCCTTGGAACTTTTCTTGTTATGTTAATTTCTTTTAGTGTGGTAACTAGCATTGATAACAGTTTGTCTCTTTGGATTCCATTATCTTTTACTTGTTACTGTCCAACAATGTTGTTTAATTCTATTTCCATATAACTTTCAATTGACAAAGCATTTAGTTAGTAAAATACTGTTATTATATTATATTATATTTATAAAGCACTTCTAGTAAAACATTACTCCAAAGTGTTTTACAATAACTCATTGTAGTACATAACAAATACAAAAACAATACAGAAACAAAATAGCACTCTGACCTGCTGCACAAAGAAGTAGATGAGAACCTTCAGTTTGAAAAGTGGCCTAAACAGTGGCATACAAAAGTGGCAAAAAGAACACAAATAAACACCATCATTGAGAAATTTTGTGAAAAAGATAACTTTTATGTCTTCTCTTGAGAAGGTCAATGTTTCTGGCTGATTGCAATTTCAAGGGGGTATTTCGTAGCCTAGAGATATGCGCAGGAAAAGGTCGCTCTCTTAAGTTTTACAATTAAACCATATGAGAAGTGAAAGTTGAATTGCATTTAATATGATGAGATGTTGTTTGTATGAAGTCGCACAGGAAGCACTTTTAATGTTATTCATTAATGATCAAAGTATCCTTTTAGCCATCCTGATCATGTGAAGCCAAGAATGAAAACTGTTATAAATGTGAATGCAATGGCTCCTTCCTAAAGGCAACTAAACATGATTACTCAGTAATATACATTTTTAGTGTAGCAAAGTTAAACATTGGTACAGTGGAACTTGTTACACAGTCTGTCTCATTGTTGCAATGATTAGAGGAGCCTGTGCGACATGTAAGTTGTATGTAAGCATGTGAGTTGTGTGGTTGTTCTGCTTTCTAAATGTGATATTTCAAGAAGGGTTTAGCTGATTGATTTCATACATACTGTGTGACCAGTGTGTAGAGAGGTACATAACAGTAATACCAGATGGGAGAGAGGGGGTTATTACAAAAGTTTGGGTAAAGTCAAGAATTCTATCATTTAACAAAGTATGTACTGTTAGTAGCTGCATAACAAAGAATTTGCTTAACCTCTCATTGACAGCTAAATCAAAGCTTGCCCAGAACAATGATGTCAGTGCTCGGGAAAAGTCGTCAAAAGAGCTTGGGTCTCCAAAAGGCACAGTATACGCTGCTCGTAAGACATCTCAGAGAAGTATGTCTTCTTCAAGTCTTTCATCAAGGGTGACCCCACCCCAGTCTAATAGGGGTAAAAAAGCCTCACACCAGCTGGTGGAAGGTGCATCCACATCTACACTACATAAAAAAGATAACAGTGGACTGTTTCAACCACAAACCAGGGCAGCCCAGTCTAGGAAGCCTGATAAACCACAACAACCCCAGATGGATATTGATGATGATTTTTTGAACAAAATCATTGCAGATACTCATTCTAAATTAAACAGTGGAAACCAAGTGAACAGAACGAGGGCTGACAGATCAGGGACCTCTAGTCGTGAAGGCGGACAACAGTGTAGAGCACCAGGGAGGCAAGGACGCAAACCAAAAGGGTAAGCTTTACTACCTCAGAGACCTGATTTTCAGTTTGAGAGTGTCAGATTTTTTTTTTCATGAAGCAAAACAGGGAGAAGTCTGGATTTTTTCTCTGGTTTTGTCAGTTCTGAGAGATTGTGTAATCAATTATATGCACATTATCTAGAAAACTGAAGACCTTACATTTACTGTACTTCAGGTCATTTTGCTCTGTGTATCTTTAATGAACAATGCTTTTGATTTAAAATACCTTAAATAAAAACACAAATAAAGGGGAGTGTGTATTACTTGTAGATAGATCCCAATAGTGAATAAGATGCTGGTATTTGTAATGTATTTAAGTTAATGTTAAATACATCCGACATGATATTCCATTGTTCTTGGGACTGTAAAACAGAAAGCTGGTCTTGAAAAAGTCTTGAATATAGTTATCTCAAAGTGTGGGTTGTTTCCTCTCAAAGTGTGGGTTGTTTCATCTCAAAGTGTGGGTTGTTTGCCACTGGAGGGGCAGAAATGTTTTCATTGGCCATACGGCTAATGAAATAGGAATTGTATGCTTGTAACTTTCAATAAAGAAGGATTTACTCTGGAGTACATTATTCTCGTAGAAGAAGTGATGTGAATGGTCAAGCAGATGTACATACTTGGGCTCCTTAATTTTGTAGACGCCATGGACATGGTTGTAGCCAGATCAACTTGAGTGCTGAGGCTCCAAGCAGACTCCAACCAGAGTGTACCTAGAGAAACATTTGAAAAGGAGAGAGTGTGCCATACTTTAGCTTTATTGGCCATATATTGGGGTACTAAGCAAAAAAAAAAAAAAAATGAGGAAAATCACTTCAAAAAGGTAGATTTTCCTTCTAACTCACTCCAAAATCAGCTGCAACCATCATGTTTACTGCAACTGGAAGTGAAGTTAGTACCAGGCCGTGCAAGGCTTAATTACCTTTAGTCCTGGGCACTTAAGAACATTCCTGGGCAGTACCTCCCAGCGTCACTCACTGTAGCTCTACAACCCTGACCATGGCTAAAGAAGAGAACTTTGTTGAATCTTATATATTTGGCATGTTCAGTGTTGCTAGAGGTCAAGGGAAATGTGAGTTCATTAAGAGATCACACTGTGAAAACCTTGCAATTATGATATCTCAGGAAGACAAACACTGATGTCTCCATACTTTACATGTGGGTGCATCATGTTAAGTGAAGGAACTCTAAAGCTTTTGGTGAAGGTCAGAGGTCATTTAATGTCAGATGTGAAACCCTTGTGAATATGATATATCAATAAAAAAAACTTTCCTGATAAGCCCCATACTTGTCATTAGGATGTCTGATATTGAGTAGAACACTATTTTTGTTATGTTGGTCAAATTTCAATTAAGGGTCTCCAGAATTTAAAATGGGAAGTCTTTAGTAAAGGAGGTGAATGGGTGCCCCACATTGGTACAAGAACCCTATTGTTTTTGGTGAAGGTCAAAGGTCATTTGAGGTTTAATATGTAAAACTCTGAAAATCCTCTACCCAGCATTTATGTAAGCACGAAACATGCTTGAATTTATACTTGACATGCAGTGATCAAAATTAAAAGCAAGAAGCTATAAATTTATTTACCAAACTGAAATGAACCTGTCATCAAAGCTCTGGGAACTACAATACCTTATTGCTTTCTGGGTAAAAGGACATGTACATTTGCTTATGTCCTATGTGACTCCTAGCCTAAGCTGAACAGGTAAATTACTCTGTAGGGAGAAGAAAGTATTTTAAATGGTAACTCTAGAAGGTGAAAGTGAAAGAAAACGATGTGTGTTATCAACACCATTAAGTTACAATTGCATATGAAGTTATTATGACCTGCTTGGGCCATGAAACCTCTCTGTGGTTATTTGTCATTGCCGTTAGTGTTTGCAGAATACCAGGTATGCATTATAATGAGATTAGGTTCCTTTTGCTTAAGGTATCAGCAAACATAAGCATTCTCCATTTCTTAAGTTTCATAACATTTCCTTGTCTGGTAGATATTAATACATGTTCGAGTGCACTCAGACAGGTCACATTTTGTACATACATGCATATGTGTGTGTGTGTGTGTGTGTGTATAACCACAGCTGATTCAAACTATCATTAGGCTTTTGAGACACATTCATCATCCCAGAGTAAATTTTTAGTGTGGGAGGATCAAAATTTTCAGTTGGTGACTACTCTTTGATTGACATCAATGTTAGAAAATTCAAAAGATGCAGAATAGCTCACATTTCACACAATGCAGAGGGTGTTTGGATTACACATTATAGACTTGTATGCTCACCAGGACATGACCTTAAGTACTAAAATAGGTTTGTGTATGCATAAGGTTAAGCTTTATGCAGTTATGGGAGGGGCTAGAAGTAACTTAGCAGGGAGAATTGAAACTGGTGGGATAACGAGAATTACCCTTTAAGTCATAGGAAATTCTTCTAGGTCTATGAAAAATATGCTTTATTATTTTGCGAAACATTTGTTGTATCACTTCCCCTGTAGTGCAAACATTGTGGCAAATTTTCCAGAGGATAATGATTGGCCAAAGAGGGAAGGCAGACCTTCAAGAAGAGGTGGTCACTCAAGAGGGGGTGGACAGGTAAGATTCCCCTTCCTCTTTCACTAATGTTACCTCTGGGGAGAGATGCGTTTTTGCAGAAAAAAACCTGATTTTACTGGAACAGTTGTAAAAACTGGTAATAAGTGGTTTTTACTGGTAAAAACTGGTAGAAAATGGAATAAAAAACCTTTTCTGGCTATTGAGAGTGTGCAGTTGCTGTACCCTATTGCACATAATGGCAGTAGGTTCCAAAGACTTTCAAAATGGAACCTATTGCCATTGTGCTTGGTGCTCATCATAAGCAATGGAGTAGGGAAAACAAGCCAGTGAGCCACAACTGGAAAAAAGGCTGTTGCCCGGCCTGACTTAAACCAAATGGTTACAAACTGAGCTGTAAAACCTCATCTAACTAACTAACTAACTGCACATGATGAATACACCAGTATAGAGATAAATCGTTTGTATTCATTTTGCTTTCTATTTTGCTTAAAAATGGAGCACTTAAATGTGCCAAACATAGAATAGAGAGAAAATACTAATGTTACTATAGTAAGCCCTAACAAGTTAAGTATAACCATGAACACAGCAACTACATGCCAACAAGAAAAGCCTAATAATTAAAGTTGTATACAGAATGGTTAGAACAATGATCAAGCAGATTTTCACAGAATGAGAATTGATAAAATAGTGTTCTAAATATTAACATCAACACCAAGTTGGTGAGGCATTTGCTCAAGGGAATAGAGTGGCCTTTGCTTGACAAGCAATTTCCTTTAATAATTCATGTAAAAAAAACTTGGGTTGTACACAGTAGAGAAGCACATTACAGTGCTGAAAATGTTGACTAAGCTGCAACTTTAAACTAACAATATGATTTTTATCAAGAGAGCCTCTCTGTATATTTCAAGTCCACCATAATGAGAAATAATTAAGCAGGAAGCAGGACCAACCAAATTACCAAATACTTGTTGAATACTTATGTTCTTTTCCTACAGAAAAACCTAGTAAACCACAAAAAAGTAGTGTTTTAATGAAATAAACTTTGATAGCCAGCTCATTAATTTCTTTGAAATGTAGAAAAAGATGGTTATTTTGAAGGAAGGTGGATGGTTCAAATTTATATACACAAGATGTATAACCATTTGAGGTCAATTTAAGGCATTGAGTTATTGTAGAACCCTTACAGTGCAGGGTTCCTTGCAAGAGTGGAGTTGGCAACCAGCAGCTGCCCCTATTCTAAGGAGAGCTCCTCTACAAACCGAATAAAGCCTTTAATCATTCCTTGAGTTTCCTGCCCTATTTGTTTTCACATTAAATATACCAGTGTAAGTACACTAATAATGCAAAAACTGAGTAAATCTGGCAAAAAAATCTGTAAAATAGTCACATCCAGACTCTAACATGATTCATAATGTTGCCTGAAATGGTTAATCTAGATGTATAAGAATGACTTCCACCCTTAGACTTTGAAAACAAGTATAAGAAGTGGTTTTTAACAACATTTTATTCAATGTTGCAGGATAGGTTTTAACCATTTTTTCCATTTTTCAGCTAAAACCTGTTTTTACCAGGACAGTTTTTGCAGGTAAAATCCATCTAAAGCAAAAACTGCCAACCCTGCCTCTGGGGAACCTTAAATCGGTAGTGAGACCATAGCTCATTTCCTGGATTTTTTTAGTCTCTCCATCTTTGACCATCCTGGACCTAAGTTTCCTTATTTCTGGTCCCTCTCCCTTTTCACCACGACATTACTGTTAGTACTTACATTGCTATAATCTCATCATCGACTGGCTCAGTTAACTACCATTATATTATTCTGTTAATGTGTTGTAAGTTTGTTGTGTAACATTTGATTGATCACATATTAATCAATCTGTATATATTTTGTAATGAGAAGGAAGGAAGTAAACTGAAACTGAAACCTGTCATAAACAGACTGCCCTTTCATAACATGCTATTCCTGTGTTGTTATTGTATTGGATCATACTGGTGTTGAAAGATAAGTGACATATTTGTAAGATGCATTTACTGTATAGTATAGATTTTGTGGTTTTACAGTAGGTAGTGTTTTGATTGGCGACCCATTCATGTTGAAATAAGACATGAAAGTTTCATGAGAGCAAAAATGTTGAACTTGCATAATGTTTATAGTCAGTCTGAGATTTTTATCTCAGTGTGACTTCCTGGCAAACCTAGAGAAATTGAAACTGAAGTAATCACTAAGTGATCACTGAAGTAATCACATTCAAAAGTTTTAATTAACTGTACACCTAAGATTATGCAGAATTGAATGTGATATGATTTACTTTCAGTTTTAAGTTGGGTTTATTTTATTTTTCATGGAGCTAACTAGCAAAGGAAAATTCAAGGTGGGTTTACATTGTCTTTTGTCGAGCTAACTAGCAAAGGAAAATTCCTTCAAAATGGTTGCTTTGTGGTACATGAAACACAAAGAGCTCAGGTATCCCAAGCAGTGTATTGAAACTAGTGTTGCAGCTGAGGTCACACATTCAGAAGCAAAGGCCAGCTAACCAGTTGCCAGTATGGTTAGAAATCAGTAGACCTAAACCTTATTCTTTGGTTTGATTTAGTAATCCACATAAATTTGATTTGATACCATATGATAGACTATGTGAGACATTTTTGAACTCTTGAAATTTAGTCTTTGGGAAAAAATTAGACATTTTTGCATTTGTTCTCCATGACATTATCAGTTATCATTCAGTAGAAGGTCTTGAAGAGGCCTCAGCTATATATCTGAGGTGATACTGCACGAGGACAAGCCCCCCCCCCCAAAGGAAAAAAATGGTGTTCTGAGTTGCCTCATTTCAGAGCCCAGCCTGGCAACCTCTAACACTGAATAAACCCTGTCACTATATTAAGAATG
The DNA here is from genome assembly GCA_009936505.3 of Holothuria glaberrima. Lineage (NCBI taxonomy): Eukaryota > Metazoa > Echinodermata > Holothuroidea > Aspidochirotida > Holothuriidae > Holothuria > Holothuria glaberrima. Next base: position 8,361 of record WURT03107389.1, read on the forward strand.
TACTTTTGTCAATAAAATTTTTTAACTTTTCAAAAGAGATTTCCTATTATGTGTACTTATCAAGTATGTTTTTCTTATGGATAAGAACATGCTTTGTAAAACTGAAATTGAACTATACTTCATGATGTAAGTAATGCAGGTTTAATGACACAAAACAGATATAAAAACTCATCTAAGCAATGAATGTTAATGTTCTTTCTGGGTGTAAGGAAATGATACTAAGTAAAATAAATGTAAATGAGTTAAATTGCCCTTGTAGAATTGAAACTGAAAATGTTTACTTGTAATGTCTCATAAATTCTCTCTATCACCTTCTCAGTGAGTTTATATCGTAAAAGATAAATGTAAAGTGTCCTGTGAATCATTCACAGAACATCATGTGTAATATTGTAAGATTTTGCTACAGACTGTATCATTTGCTTCTTTCAAAAACTTTTATCGCTTTTTTGAATGTTCGTTTGTCTGTTACAGAGAGAATGCAGAAATTATGGTGGCTATGCAGACTAAGTTAGCATGGGTCTTCACTCCAACTGTCATTCAGTCTACTTACTGGTACTCACCTGAATGCTGTCTCATTCTGAAACATCAACCAGTACTCAAAAAGTTTTTCAAAGTTATTTCCACTAAAATGTCTTGAAGCCTGCCTGAGATGGTCATCATTATTACCTTAAGTAGAAATAGAACCAAGTCCAAGTAATACACTGTAAATTTATTATGAAATCGTTCCATCTGAAAAAGCATATTTGGGAAGGCAAGAATTTTGTGCAGCTTTAATTCAGTACTCTACTCTGATGAAAGACGCAACCCGACAAGTGCACTTAAGTTTTGTCCATATTTTAGATGAACTGATTAGGGTGTAACTAGTCTGATGGCAATGGAGATTGCACTCACATGTAACTTAGGCCTGTATTTTTAGGAATTTCTGTGGGAAAATGGTGTTCAAAAACTCCAAATACAGACCACGTAAAAGTTTGTAACACAGGGATGGAGGTGTAAATTAAAATGCAAATGTCAGGTTCTCATGATCTGACATGTAGTGTTTTACTGTGATAAGTTTCATACCTCTCTGATGGGAGACTTCCTCTCACAATGTGATATTTCTTTGTATACCTCTGACAGTCTATCTCATTCTATGTCTGTTCTTTCTAGTGTGAATAAACAAATAAGCAAAACCAAAATTGGGAAGTTAGCTAGAATGCAATACTGTACTTTTGACATACATTAATGTATAGTAAAAGTTATAGTTATGACATACAAATGCCATAAAAAGGCAGCATTGTTTCAGATTCCATTCAAAAAACTTCATGTCACAGGAGAAAAGAAGACTAAGGACAAGTTCTTTATGATTGTTCACTGTAATATTTACCTCTCCAGTATAGTACAACATTTAATAAACCTGGCAGAATCATTACATTCAGGGCTGAATACTTGAATCATCATGTTTCATGCATTTATTGTGAGATATATTGATTTCTTTGTCATGCAACCTTGAGCAAATATCAAGTTACATGTAAAAAAAACTCTTTTTCTTTCCTGCATTGGGCTATTAATTTCACCAACTTTCATTGCAAAATGTATGCAGTACTAGATGTTGTTCTGTGATGAGTTTTTATTTCGTTCATTTCTGTTCAGTTTGCCTTAACTCCTAAAACTGATGAGTAGCAGTAGTCAGGTCTCTTGATGTAGAATCAGATTGTCTGTACATTCAACTTTCAAACAACCATAAAAAGTGGAAGTACTGGTTAAAACCTTTCAAATGAACAACAAATGAACATCACTGTTTCACAGTTGTTTGTCAGTTGTCAGCGAAAGGAGCTGCTAAATTATCTGTGCAAATGTGGAAAAGGTAGTATTGATGAGTCGTAAAGTTTATATCGTGGATTTATATGAAGAGCAGCCAGCAGCTTTAAGTGTTAAGTCTCTTACAGGTATCTTTATTAGTAGGCTCTGTATCCAATCAAAACATTTGAAAATTTTGGAGTGATTGGCTTATGCTGTCTGTTGACCTTCTTCGCAGTCATTAAATTGTAAGGTTGAAAAATTTGACTTGCAATTACTTCTATAATACCAAATATTTTGTATTTGGGAAATAGCTGGTAAAAGCCTGTTTGATTTTGTATGATATGCAGTCAGGTCGCTATTGGTGACCATTACTCAGTGCTTTCTATGTTATTTTGCTGAATTCTGCAGAAAAATTTCAGTTCAAGAGAATGAGTAATCACCCCAAATTCATTTGAAAACAAAACCTACATCTTACAAAGTTCTTGTTATTTCCCTTACAAATATCCTTCATGATGTGGCTTAGTCAAAATATTTCATATTACAGTAAATTAACTTAGTCTCCTGAATTGGATATTACAGTTACAAAAATATTGTCACATGATTGAACAGAGCCATTCATGAATTAGGATACCAGGGTACACAAATTCAAATTGGGTACGACTGCATTCTTCCTTTAAGTACTTAATTTGCCAAAAGATTGTACTGTTTCATATTCTTCTTTGTACAGAATGTTATGAGGATCATCATAATACTGTTTTTGCAGTTTCTAACACTATTCCCAAAAATTTCATGTATTCAGTGTACAAAGTACTATACATATGATTTGCATGCTACATATGCAAGATTAGAAGGAATCAGAAGCCATGATTTTAGGAACGGGAGTAATGATGCAGTAATTAAAATTAAAATTAAAATTATAATGAATAAAATAAGTTTATTTGTAGTCACAACCAAGCTGCTACTATTTACAGCCAGGTGTTGTATTTTAGGAACCTTGGCTTTTAATACACATGTATAAACAGTATCCAAGATGAAAGCTATTGTATACCCAGTTTTAGAGATACACCAATATTGATTCTCTGGTGTGGTCAAACGGTCATGTGATTATTTCTTTTCGCTGCCCTGATATACCAATTTCACTTTTGTGAGGGTATTATGACTTATATTTTCAATGAAATATTTATATGAAATAAGTTGTACACACTGTTTGATAAACTTTTAAAGAATGATATTTCAGGGAGACTTATGAGTACCAGAATTATAGTGAATTGTTGGTTAAAAGAAGGGAAGGGGCTGGGTACGTGGTAGGTAGGCACGGGGCTGGTGTACAAAGGAACTGTTTGAAATATCAACTATGTGTAAAAGTCGCAATGCTATTATACATGTACAGCATTGAAAGCTTGTCAGTTGTTACTGTCAGGACTGTTAAAATGAATAAAATGTACATAATAGAACTGAACACTAAAGAATTCTTGTGATCTTTGAACACACAATACTCTACACTCCCTGTTCAATGTTTGCCAACAGAAACAAAGACAGACCAGAGTTGTATGCTAGGAAACCTGTGTATACCTTCCCTGTTTGTTAATGCATGTATTAGAGGTATTGAGTTGGATGTTGACTCTGTGGCAGACCTTTGGACTCGGTGACGTTATAGTTAAACAGTTGCTAACTTTGCCATACATGCCCCCTGCTACAATATTGAAGTGTTGACCAGTTTTAAAAGTATCTTAATGTTTCTAAACTGCGAAGGGGCAACTGCTGTTGAAAATGTTTGTTTGGTACATTAAGTTTCTTTGAAAGCATGGACGTTGGGTCTCTGCCACACTTTTGTGACTAGAACCTTGGAAAGAGGGTCACTGACAGTACTAAATGTACGTTATTACATGCATCAACACCTCCCAGCACGTACGATACAACCATCGTCCTTGCATACACAGTACGTAAACCCACCGTGTATAAGTTCAATAAAGCTCAATATAAGTATAGGCGTTTCAATTAGTACTGCTATCCGTAGGATAACTTGAATAAGTTCAAAAGCCCTT
>WURT03107400.1:0-12854 GCA_009936505.3 Holothuria glaberrima
ATCTTGTTTTACCCTAGAGATGCCCCGGATACCCTTCACGTGTGACAATTTACAATGAGCCTTGTATCCAGCGAAAAATGACCATCCAGGCTTTCATCGGAATTTGGTCAGCTTACAATTTACCCTTGGCTGTTTCCGTTGCTTGAAGAAATTTTAAAATTTCCAATTATATTTGGTAGCTTTAAAATAGTTGTTTATCTTGTCAACCCGTCTCATGGCACCACTCCGCTGCATATGGAATGTGTAGCTTAAGAGCTCAAAATCCAGAATGTTGTATGATTCTAACCACTTCAAGTTATTTCCCTGGAGACACTGTTTTCCAGTCAAACAACATCGTTGAACACTGTAAACGCATCATCCAGTCATAAATTTACGTACGTGAACAACTAGCCACTTACATTGTAGCTCTAGCTCACAACATCGGCATTCATGTCACGCATCATGCCACAAAGATGTACTTGTCATGACCCTTTCAATGAGACTATTATTTTTAATTTCACGGATCATCAAGGAAACCATTTTACCTTTGTCGTAATAATTAGATATGATAATACTAACATAACAGCGTCTGGAGTAGCACTGCCAAGTACTCTATCCCGATGCTTAATTTTTTTAATCAATAAAACAATGAAAAGAAGAGGCGTCTCTAACAAGATTGATTATATGGTGTAACCTTCATAACTGATGCAAGGTGATGAAGCCTATCATGAAATAGTTCTTGTGGATTCCGCGCGAAACCACACGCACGATTTTCTTATCCTATGGAACGGTCGAATATCTTTGATGCGAAATGTATTTTTTACCGTCACATTATGTGCAAGATGTGTAGGTTTTAAAAATAGATTGACTGTTTGTTATGATATATTTGAATAGAATTTGTTCGAAACCTGATGAGTTTGACTTGAATAGACTGACTTATATTGCAACGGTAGGGAAAGAGCTATAATGATCTTTGAGATAGGCTATCATTGAGGAAACGATGTCAATAAAACATTTACTAATTGCAAGCAGTATGCTGCATGTTTGATGATTCACTTGTTAATATGTGAAAATCGAAGAGCAACCATACTGAGAGAATCAGAAGAATCTATAGTCCTGTAAAAGCCTGCTATGTAAAAGTTGTTACCACTTCATATGGTATATACGAAGGCTATAGCAATTCAGTATCTAGGCTAAAAACGGCGTGAGTCTTTGAGATTGTCGTTACACAGAAGTATTCATAGCATCACTAATGTCGGAGTTCTCACCGGCGTAAGAGGCAGCGCTCTGGGGCTCTGGATGTCATAACAAAATTCATGTCATTATTGCAGGCCCGTAGCCAGACAAAGTACTGAAGGGGGTGAAATGGCTTGGGGGGGGAAAAAATTTTTCAAGGGGGGCCAAATATGTAAAAATGTATTAAGGCAACTTGAAACTTTCTACGGGGTGAAAACATTTTTCAAGGGGCCCCCTTGGCCTAACTTAGCTACGGTCCTGCATTATTGTTTAGTAATTAGGGAATATGTATAGCGGCCACCTTCCGTTGTGATGTAATTTCCATACGTCTAGGTTCTATGAAACAGGAGAATTAACGCTGTAGAAGTACAGCTGTTCTTACATCGTAATGTATGTTGATGTGGGCCTCTTGTTGTGTCTTTCTTCCCAAAGTGCATTGCTACTTCCCCTACATTATCAGAACAGAGCCCCAACGAACTTTCTCTCGATTCTCGAAAGTGATCACAATTACCCTTCTGTTGTAAAGGATCTTGAAAAATTCTTCACTTTGTTTTATGCAGATTGTCTAAAAAAAGCGACAAGTTGTCGTCAAATTTCGTTTGTTAAAGATCTCTCAACAAACTCGTTTACCGAGTAAGTTGGTGCGAAATGCAAAAGCCTTTCATTGCGTGAATGGTTGCGCAAAAAGATATTGTGTAAAGTATCATGGTAGGCTACTTTCCAAGCAGTCTCTGCATAAACTTAAGGAATAAATGTTTCTTGCTGTTTTCTTTACGCATACCCTTTTGTATATAACTGACAGCAGTTACAACATAAACGTAAATCGACACACTTTTATTTCTCTACTTAACTTCTAAAACTCGTCTGACGCGGAACGTTTTTTTTTCTGACCGCTGTCATGGGAGAGGGGTATAAGGAAGGGAGTAACCCCTTCCCTTTGATAATATTCTTTTAACATTTGAGGGTCCTTTATTTGGTGCATCATATCAGACAAATTTTAGGGTAAATTACTGCAAAATTTTGACATTTTTCCAAAATCAACAAATAGGGATTTTCATCTTTGAATTGAGGGGGTAGGCAGGAACCATGTTTCCTCCCCATTATATTTTTGACTTCCCCAGACCCCCTGCTTCCTACTCCCATGACTAACACAGTTCACCCGAATCAAAGACAGCTTAAAGTGATACCTGTGTCCCTTCGGATATTTCTGTTCCTTCCTTTGGCTCTCTGTGGTATTTTCCACACCTTTTTCTCTCCGAGTCACATTGTTTAACACGGCAGGCTAGATAAGTTCGCCCACTTGCTTCAGCTAGGCACGCAAGCGATTCCGTGACTGGTAAGCCGATTGTCTATTTGCCAAATGGAGAGTAGTTCGGAGCGGGTGCCGACAAATGCCGCAAAACTTAGTCCTAATCATTACCACCACGCGGCCACAACATGCTATAAAATAATTTGCAAAGGACTAAATTCTCAAGCACTTGCTTTAGTCCCGAGAGTATTCACACCCCTATTTTTTATTCTTTTGTTTATTTTTAAGTCCCCTAAATTTGCTTGAAGTACCGTAAATTAGCCCACATTAATTTGATGTCATCTGGTCATGCCGTCTTGTCATAGTAAAACCAAGGAGCATAAAGTGGGTGCCGTGCACGCCAACCACATGGGCAAGGTACTATGAGACAGGTCTTTCACACAAACAACACTTAGTAATACACTTGCGCATAGAGGGGGCATGAAAGTCAAATATCTATTCTGATCACGTTTCACCTTTAGCGTAAAAATTCCACAGAAGGCCACGATATAAAGCTCTCATATGAAACCTTACCACCACACCACAACAAGGCCCTTCATGTAACGGACCCTTATCAGTGTTCTCCACAGGTCCAAATTTTGTCCGGGCGCTTGTCTCTGATCTGGCAGATGACACTGATTGCCATCCTGGGGGTGTAGTCTAAGGAAAGGGTGTCCCCTTCCCCTTTGGAAAATTTTTGCCCACGTAAGGTAAGCTAGATGCAAAATGGTGCTACAATTGGTGCTAACTTTTAATTAAATAGCCTATACCACCAAGAAAGTTTTTTTTCATCAATCATAATTCATGACTGTATTTTTCAATCAAATACTTAAAGGGGCTTATTGAGTTGGTTCACACCTGTTGAAATTTACTAACATCTTGATGGGTAAATGATTAAACTAAGAGATTCTGCGCACATCTCTCTCACAACTAAAATGGCAATGATAGGGTATTTAATTATTAAAGTCATTTATTACAAATTCGTGATCAGACACTTTTTAGGTAGTTATCATATATGCAACCTCTGTCTACAAAAACTACAATTCCTCAATTTTTGGCAACTATAGGAAGTGATACATGAGTAATGATGCTCATTAGAAGCATTGTCATGCAATGATTTCCTTTAAACTCGTGACAAAAATAATTGATATCAACTCAATGAGCCTCTTTAACTTCTGGGGAGACGAAAAGCGTTCAATTCACTTTGCAAACGATTCCAAAAGAGATGAAAGCAATAGTTTTTGTCCGGGCGGCCAAGGTTTTTGTGCGGGCGGCACCTTTAAGAGCGGGCGCTAACGCAAGCTCTTCAAATTTTGTCCGGGCGGCGCGCCCGGACAAGATGGCTAGTGGAGAACACTGCTTATATGAAGGGCCCCTCTAAAGGGCACTCAATTAAAATTTCCAGAACAAGAGCACTAGTTAATCAAAGTATCATTTCACAACATTTCAGTCGATCAAGAGAATAGATTTAGAAGTTCTGTAGAGTCACCTTTTTATGATCTCAGAAAAGGAACTCTCGTGACCCCGAGTGACGATCAAATTATGTACTATATGATTCATATAATATAAGTGAACGGATAATAACAGTTCCAAAAGTGAGAGGATTTCGGCAGCGTGCATGCATGATGGCTTTGAATCTGCTGGAATTTTTCAGCTGTACTACCAGGAATGTGATTGACATGAAAAGAAAGCAAGCAATAGATGTTTAAAAAGCTTTTCATGAATTAAAATTTATTTGGTCAAGTCATTAAGAGTTGTGTTGCCTGAAGGACACTCACAATTTCCTAAAGCTGGCACACTAGTATATGTAATGCACAACTCTATATAATTTTCAGCCTTCTGCGTAGGTGAAGTAACTTAGTTTCTAAATGCAATTGACTGTATCCAAATCTAAGCATTAAATACAAATTATCTGAAATTATAGTGTAACTTCAAAGGTTAACTTGTTTACCACTTAAAGAAATTAAGTCAGTATACTGCAATTCACATTCTCCATATAGGAACTAAATTAGAGTGGGTTATACCAAACCGATGACTGTCCACATTCTCTTATTTTTCTTTGTTTTAGAAATCATATTCCTCCTACGATTTATTAACATCATTCTGACGGAACCTAAATTGGTCGAAATTCGATTTTGCCGCAAAATATTGAGGAAAATGGAAAAGAATTTTATTGTATGACCGGTCAGGGTAAGTTCGTTCCACGTGGTTTGCTTTACGACACTGTAAGGGGTCACGAAACCTTTGTAACCAACTCCGACTGAAACTGGAAGACAGCTTTCACGATCACGACGAGTGGGTGGGCTTATTAAAGTTAATTTTACATTCGAACATGCTAATAACTATGAGAGCACTTAGTACAAATTACACCTGAAACAAAGAGGGCAAATGGAAGGGGTGGGAGGATGTATCAAAATAAGTTATTCACAGTCTTGAAGATTTAAGGCTTCGTGTAAAATACAATGCTTACCCTCTCTAGATTTTGATGACCTTTAAGGGTTCTGTACTTAACTCATTACATCACTAATTACTGTTCGAACCGTTGTAAGCCTTTCTTCAAATGAGGGATTATCTATCAAATTTAGCGTGTAATCTGGGTACTTGGATCACTAGTAGGTTTAGGGAAAATTGTTTACATTAAACTTAAACACGAATGTGTTGAGAGAGACATTACAAACAAGACATTTTTACCCTGGGTTCCCTAGTTATTTTATTTTAACAAATTAAACTTTTTATTCAACAATAAGCAGTTGACACCCTTCTTTTCTTAAAGGCAATTGGCAGTAACCCCAAAGTTTGCAAAAATCAGCAAACTCTTACAAATCTCCTCTTATTGCATCGCAAGCACTTCTGAAGATGTTTTGGACGTAACTATTACAAACAATATGTAAAGCAAGGAGAAAATTCCTTGAATTTCACAAGTCACTAACAAAAATATTGTCACATGATCAAAATAGACCATTCATGAACTAGAGTGACGGGGCATAGTGACTCTGACTGGGGTGACTGCTCTTCCCTTTAGGTATCGATTGACACATAAGACTTGTAAGCTGATAACACTTGCACCCAACAGACTGCTACTCAACCTGATAGGCTATAGACTTGTTTAACACAAACTGTACCTTTCAAATGAGATAGCCTTTTCCGTATAACATCTATCGCATTTCCATTAGGGGTCGTTTGACCTTCCCTCATCACCCCTCTTCCTCTCATCCCCCTTAGTGCAGGCGCTGTTCACTCCTACACTCTATAGACATTTTATTTTTGGTTGTTTGAAAATTGACGTAGTTGATCCGTCTGAAATTTTTTATGTATTTACAGATTAATCAATATGACACCATATAAAAAGAAAGAAAAAACAAGCAAATCAAAGAAAATAGAATGTTTTCTGACGATAAGCAAAGCTCTCTATACTCGAAAATCCAAAAGTATCAGTCGTTTCCTCCTAATAATCCAAGGGATTTGATTGATAAGCCATGTTAGAAAAACAAGACTTTCAACTAGCTAGCTTTGTATCGATCATCTTGGGTTTTTGCCGATAAAATAGTTTTTTTTAAACAATCGTGCAAATATTACAGGTAAATGAATGTGGTTGTTGTAATTATTTAACATTTCGCTTTCCATGCACACTTCCATAAACTTCCATTTACTTCGAAAGATGCAGCAAAAATGTAGTATTTTTGTGACACCAGTCAGACCAGGTCCTCGCACCAATAAAACACAAATATTTTAAGTGATGACAAGACAGTCAACCTTTTAGAGCCCAAAAGTTGTTTGGTGTAGTGAATCGAAGGGTCTTGTAGGCCTTCATTTACATGTTAAATACATAAAACTGTACAAAGAAGATATATTAAGTTCTTAAAGGAAACTTTGGTAAAAACGTTGTTTGCTGATAGCGGCTATTAGATCAAAGCCATTTAAAGACTTCTTCATGCGTTTTTCCTTGCCTAACCTTTCAAGCTTTGTACTGGTGTTGCAATATGACTTTAAGCGGAATATTTTAATACAAAATGTACACGACTTATACCTGAGGTAATACAGTATTTCAATCGAACTTTTCAATCCAGAATAATTACTTGGATCAATTATACAAAGCACGTTTGGATCAACTTCCATCTTGGAATTTCTTAATGGCAGAATAACGAAGTAAACAAGAGAGATGGCCGATAATTTGGGAAATTTACAGTCCATCTGTAGCCATTTATCATTTGTTCAAAGCAGGCTCGGCTGACAGGAAACACGATTCGCATAAATTAGGAACGGATTATATTCACGTTCGGTGTGAATTAAAGCAATAATCTAAAATTGATGCATATTTAATTAAAAAGGTGAAAGCTACCGGAAATAAAAGCATCTAAATGGTGACATGGACATTGTTGTTGAAGAATGGTCGGATTTTTTTTTACGAAGGAATTGCTCTGTTTTTACCAAATATCATTACTGGGACATCGTTAGTTACAGAAGAGTGGCTTTCATAGGCTTTAGTCAACTGCACTTGCTGGAAATGTACAAGGTTCCCATAAATGATCTTCTTAGGTGATATGAAGCATTCATGAGTGAAACCTATCCTCTTAAATCCCTAAATTGGAAATCAATCTAAAAATTTAGGATCAGGAACCAATTAAAATTTGGATTTAAATGTTTAAAGGATTTGTTCTTATTCTATAAGACTGACTATTTCAGTTGAAGATTTCTACTGGTTCACAATTTCAATCTTTGAAATAAAGAGATTTAAATGTACACAGAGCCAATTAACAGCAACTGGGTAGTTGCTTAGGGCCTTTCATGTTAGGAACTTCAAGGAAAAAATTGAAAATATGGTATAGGTTCAGATTATAGTTTGGTGATAGTTTATTGACTTGTCCGGGTCCTCAATGTCCTTAAGGCAATCCTGAAGAATAAACAGGTAGCCAAACTAAAGAACCTAACTAAGAATACATTTCAGGTATACACGTTTATCATAATTAACTTCCATCAATGTGAAGCGCGTTGGACAACGATTCTTTCTTACTTCTATGGAAGGTTTTCTGGATAATGCCCATGTTTTTTATCGAGGTTGCTAATTACGAAACCAATAAAATCCATAGGCATATGAGACGGAGTTCTGGGGGCTGAAGTCCCCAGAACAAAACAAAATCCTCATTTCAGGAGATTTGTTCCAGGGCAAAAGTGACACCCCTAATTGTTTGCCGATTAGGGAAACTTTAAAGGTCATGAACAGTCGCCCAAACTTATTTTGAAACAACAGCTAAATATTACAAATTTCTTCTTATTTCTCTCCCAAGTATCTTTCATGGTGTTTAAAGACTTAATATTGCATATTCAAGTTAAATCAAAGAGTTCTTCCTTGGAAATTTCACAATTCATTGAGAAATATATTGTCACATGACTCCCAAGAGCCATTTATGAAATAGGGGCTATGTCATGACCTTATCTGTAATTACTCTTGGAGGGGAAATTTAAATACGTATAACCATGCCAGGATTATGATTAAAACATTTTGCTGCGATGTTCCTTCAATATTTACTCCATCGATCACCGCACGAATCAGCAATAAGCAACGTCTGCCATCAATTATCGCAGCGACAGAAAATCGAAATTGATAGTTTTGTTCCGACTGTTAACAAAAATTGTGATACACCAAAAACTCCATAGTAGATATAATATGGCTATACAAGTTGCGAATTAAGTAAGCCATAGTAAGGTTTTTCCTGTCTCTGATTACTTTTCACCGCTATAAGCAGATAAGACAATACTCCAAATGGTTTTGAATTATACGGTACCCAACACATTTTTAATATCTAATTGGTTTAATATTGCTGGCATGGTGACCAAAGTGGTGTTGTTATCTCGTTTTTCTTCTTCTATCCTTTGTGAGGTTAAGGAAGGGTAGAGTAGACTTGAAACCATTATTTGTGGTTGGCGAACGAGGGCGGGGTCAAATTCTCTGTCCATTCAAGTAGACCATTTGCTGTTTTCTGGCAAAATATATGATGTTTTTAGAACAAACTTGCCTAAAATTTTGGGAGAAATTGCATCCAACTGAAAATAGCCTAGTAATCTTATGGTTTGAACTGGTGACGAAGTTTCTTTCGGTCGAGTTCTGTTCAAGTATACTAGTCATTGCTTTACACCTGCCATGGGTCACGTGAGCTGGTATACCATACGCATCAACAGCTTCTCAAAAGTGTTGGGACAGGACCTTGACTGTAACCACAGCAAGCGAGAATTGCAAAGCCCTAAAAGTGAGTGATCCGGGGCTCACTTGAGCTTATAAGCTTAGGCAAGGGAAGAATTTGAGACCAGATGATCTGTGGTGTAATGTGAGGCATTGCCCACGATTTTAATCCATTGAATGGCTGTTTTCACCATCAACTGATATCATTGGAACAGCTATTTTGCAAGCTAGGGACTCTAACATGTGCCTACTATTTTTGCAGGAGAAGGTACACCCTTTCCACTTTTAAAAGTACAGATACATGTCCGTCCTTCTGTCCTACAACATATTGACCCTCGTGGTGGCTGGTCCTCGTGCTTTCCCATAGCTATAACATCAAACAACACTAAGATGTGACAAAATATAGGGCCAATGCGTACCGTCTTGGAAAAATTTTTATGACTGGCTAACGCTAACCCTAATCCCTAAATAAGTCCTAACCTTAACAAAAGGTACAATCGATACAATACAATTCCATCAGCTAATCAGAAGATATCTTGCGAGACATTGTGCATCAGCTGAAAATCTATGATTTATGTTCATCAGATCTTTGTTAAATGAGAAGGCATTCCATAGCACCTAATTGAAAATTTTGGCATCCTGTTTTTATTTTGTTTTATTTTAAACCTCGTTTTTCTGCCGGTTGTAGGCGTAAGAAGCTATTCGAGACTGTGGGGAGCTGAGCCTTGTTTCGGATCGCCGTCCTGGGGGAGGGGTGTCCTCCTCCCCTTTGGAAATTTTTTGGATATTTGAGGGTCCTTAGATGCAATTTGGTGCATTATTTTGGACAAATGTTAAGGTTTATTACTGCAAATTTTTGACATTTCTTACAGAAGAGACAAATGAGGGGTTTTCGTCCTTGGAAATGGGGGGTTGAAGCATACTTCTGCCTCCATAAATTTCGTTGTGGGGCTGGCGCCCCAGCCCCCAGCCCCCACCCCCGCTTCCTACGCCCTTGCTGCCAGTGGAATAGGTCAGAATGGTCATATCTGAAGCCATTTGCAACACATTTGGGGTGCGAATCTCGTAAAATATACAAACAATTTTCATGGTATTGAAAAATGAAAATTGCACCTCAATAGCATCTTGTGTTATAAAAATATTAGTTCAACAAAATCTTACTTCGTTAGAACGAAGTGCAAGATGGAAATGCTGTCGTATGGGCGGCAATTTTCAAAGAAGTTTTAATTTCATTTTTTTATTTGAGTTTTGATTTTTTTTTTTTTTGCAATTTTGGCAACTCTGTATGTAATGTCTAATACATTGGTTCTTTCCTTACATTTACAAAGGGTGGTAGGCTCACTCGATCTACCCATATTGACATTCTTATCAGATCACATCAAACTTGAAGGGCAAAAAGTCATTAAATTTACAAAAAAAAAAGTTCAGAGTCAATTTTCAAAATTACGTCTCATTATATGACCTTGAACAGGATTAAGGAAAACTGAGGGTATTTCATATTTCATCACAATACAAGTGATCTGATTTAAAAGAAGGTTCCTTTGCTCACAAACCAGGGGGCAGTGGCAACTCCCTGCACAAACTAGGTTATAACTACCGGGTCTGGTGGATATGTGATGAAACAATCAATTTCATCAATTCTCTTTTCAAGATTTCTGTCAAATGTCATCCGAAAATGCAATTTAATGTTAAACATTTTTCTGGATGTCATTTTGGATTTTTTTCAATTAGTTGAATAAAATGAGGCTTCAGGGACGAATGTCGTCGTTAGAATTCGCTGCATGGATGGCACGGTAGGTGGCTTCCGAATAATACTGTAAACAGACACGTGTACAGACAGCACGTAAATTTATTTGTAATAGACATGCTGTGTAAACAAAATGATCACATGAGGTCAAGGAGATCAATACACTAGCTGTCACAATATGTAAAAGATAATCTATTTCACTGTATTCCTATCTTTATCAATTAAACTTACCAAAACCCCTTTTGCTGTTGTAATTAAATTACCTTCATATGATGACCAAAAAAGTACAATTACCCGACAGGTATTCTTCTTTCCAACATTTCGTTTTCTTTCCCAAAACCTTACGGTCAAGACCAAAATTAATAAATATGTCCTCTTTAAATAAAGGATTAAAATGTAAACCAAATTCATTTGCTGGAGAGGTACTTTGGAAGTTGTAACTATTGTCTTGGTACAAAGAGAAGGGAATTGTGGTGGTACGGTATGCAGTGTGTGTTTAAGCTAGTTGCTAACATAGGCTTGCTAGGAGGAAGGCTGGGGCCTGGGCAAAGTATGTAGAGCTGCAGTTCTATTTGGGGTACACATGCAGTAATTTTTCGTGCAAATGTCATAAGAGTCCCCTTCCCCCTCCAATGAAACGTACTCTTGTGCATACCCTTTGAGTTGTAAAATATCACCTGTTTGGCAGTCTGACAACAACGTCAATAAAAAGTATGATTTTTGCAATTCACTTACATTAAAACCTCGTAAGATAGACAGGGTGGATTATCTTCTGATTCGATCAATTCTGTAGTGTTGATCTCAGCCAGTTTATTACAGAACACATTTACAAAAATACATATCATACTACGGGGTAAAATTGTAAAAAACACAAGGGGTTTGCATCCCTCTTAACTTAGTCAATATTCTGTGATTTGTGCATAGATAGTGCAAAGAAGTACAATCTCGGAGAAAGTACTTCATTGGCTGGACAGTGATACATGAACTATGATAGCGTAATTGGTAATGGTGTAAGTACAACTAACATTAACTTGAAAAATTTTCAGAGAGCCTTTTAATGGCATAACGGCAATAGTAAACTGTGATTCCCTGACGGACATGGGGGAAAAGGTCTTTTGAATTTTTCTCAAAGAAAACTTTGGACAACCCGCGAAACGGTGCTACCAGTTACTAGTTTCAAACCGGTGCAATCTTGAAAAAAAAATATTCTTGCCGGTTATGTTTGTGAAATTTTGTATCACTTGGTGACATAGACCGACTTGCTTACATGCCTGACAGCCTGACGTGGAAACAAGAAGGGCGGTTCGACTTTCACACTTTTGAGGAGGGAGGAGAGAGTTCCACACGAAGTCCCCCACTTGGGAGAGGTAGAAGGTCGCAGTTAATGATACAGAATAGACACTGCATGAAACACACCGTCTGACCGTGAGGTGTCCCACTTTTAACAGCAAGTTCCAACCTTCTTCAAACTTTGCTCCGTTTTACAGTTTTAGCTGCCTTCCCTCAATAAATGAAAATGACTAAATGATTTTCCGAGAAAGTGGTTCCGGAGGTATTTGCCGCTTCCTCCCTTTTTTGTGAAAACCACTCGTGTTGCATTAACAACATCGTATGCACGGGGAAATTAACTCGATGAAACATAAGTAAGGGTTTTTTATTTTTATTTTTGAATCGCTTTGGAAAACGTATATACCTTGTGAAAATGTAACAGCTGAGTTTTAATATTTTCTTTTCTAAGTTAAGTCACTTTCAAATGACTCCGTTGTTGACCACAAGTGTTTACAGAAGAACTATGGTTAAATTTCCCAAAGGTGTTGTTATTTAGAGCAAGCGTGCGCCTAATCGATTTAAGAGAAACCGTTACTATCGTGAGTCAGATGTAAACAGAGATTATAAGGCCTAGGTGATAATGTAGATCATCAGTACACTGTTATTTTCATGATGGTTAACTGATAGCTACTCTGCAAATCGAACTGCAGTCATATGCCATTTTAAGACTGCTGGCTTCATTTTATTCTTCACGTTATCTACGTGGTAATGAAAAGAGGGAGGGTGGCATCAGGTATTTCAGTAAAGGGCAAATGCGGTCATTCCAATTTGAATTAGTTACCTATATCCTGGTATTGTAATCCTTGTATGGCCCTTTATAGTCACTTGAGCAATGGTATGACTCCTATACTGGATCGTGTACTTCATGTAATATGGCAATTGTTTACCCTCATAAGGGTTAAAATTAATGGTATTCAAACATCATGAAAGATACTTTAAAGGGAAATAAGAGCAAACTTGTTATTGGATTTATTACTTATATTTCCTTTTTAAATGTGAACCGATTTTATAGTTTACAAGTTTCCTGGGACCTACATTTTGACTGAAATTGGCCAGCCAGCTACGGTCAGGCCCGTAGTCAGACAAGGTACTGAAGG
>WURT03107400.1:12954-30466 GCA_009936505.3 Holothuria glaberrima
TTTCCTGGGACCTACATTTTGACTGAAATTGGCCAGCCAGCTACGGTCAGGCCCGTAGTCAGACAAGGTACTGAAGGGGGCGAAATGGTTTCCAGGGAAGCGAAAAAGTTTTCATGGGAGGCCAAATGTGCAAAACTGTATTAAGATATATGCATACATAGATACATAGATGGTTTTTTGGTAGCAAGCAAAAATGTGCCTATAACACCAGCTCTACTTTCTTCAGCTCTACTGACTCCAGAATTTATCAAGCTTCTTTTCGAAGCTTATGATAGATGTGGACATAAACAATATCCTCTGGCAGACTGTTCCAAGTGTCAACAACTCTGTGTGTGAAGTTGTTTTAACGTATGTTCAACCGGGATCTCTTTTTATAAATTTTGTGACAGTGGCCTCTTGTGGGCGGGTCCTTTTCTAATGGAAGAAATTGAGAAATGGCTCCATCATATTTACCACTGACTATTTTATACACTTCAATCATGTCTCCACGTAAACGACGATAATGTAGTGTAGGCAAACCCAACAAGTCCAATATCTCCTGGTACGAGTAATCATTCAAGCCAAGGACCAGGTTCGTAGCACGTCTTTGAACATTTTCGATAAAATCAATATGTTTCTTAAAATATGGGTTCCAGACTTGATTTGCATACTCAAGACACTGGCGCACCAAACTAGTATATAGAAGTTTAAAAGTTGTACGATCCAAATAAGTAAAAGATCTCCTAATAACACTCATTACCATGTTGGCTTTGTTCACTTTTTAAGATATATGCTGATCAAAATATAGCTTATTATCTATAATGACATCTATGTCTTTAATTCTCACTCTCTACGCGGTTCATTTCTAATCCTCATAACTTCACATTTGTCGGAATGAAACCTAAGCATCCATTTTTCGGACCAATCATACAGAGAGAAGATATCCTCTTAAAAACTACTACAGTCGTCATTTGTTTTTATTTCATGGAAGAATTTGTTATCATTGGCAAAAAGGTATGGAGCTCTCCCATTGTGAATTGCCAGTGGAAGATAAAAAACAAATAAAAGAGGTCCTAGAACTGACCCTTGTGGTATTCCGCTGGTGACAGATTTCCAATCTGGTTCTTCTCCTTTAACTTTAACTTTTTGCTTCCGACCAAAAAGGAATGCTTCAATCCACTTTGAATAGCACCCACCAATATTGAACATATTAAGTGTACGGATAAGTCTTTCGTGTGGAACAGTGTCAAAAGCTTTCATAAAGTCGCAATTCACTACATCAACACAACTTCCACTATCAAGCATTTCAGTCCACTCATCTAACATCCGAATCAATTGTGAGACAGTTGACCTGCCGTCAATCAAACCAAACTCTTTATCACTAAAAAGATTGTGAGATTTCATATGTTGTACAATGTTGTCCCGCAGTATGCTTTCCAAAAGTTTGCAAACAATACTAGTTAAGCTCACTGGCCTGTAATTTCCAGTATACTTTCGGTCTCCTTTTTTATACATGACCGTAACATTGGCACATTTCCAAACATTAATGGAATTGCCACATCATCACTTATATAACTCCTTAAATATTCTTTGATGTATGAGATCAGGTCCTGGAGACTTTTCAATTTTCAAATTTTCAAGTTTCTTCTTGACAATTTCTTCATTTATTATAACTGTATCCAATTCTGGGATCAGATCATTTTGATGGATATCTGGAAGGTTAGTGTCACTTTCCATCGTAATAACAGAAGTAAAACAGTCAGCTAAAACCTCAGCTTTCCTTTTGTTACAAGAAGTTTCATGCTTTTTATTGTTGTCTACATACAGATTTGCGACTGCAGCCTTTGTTTTTGTTCTGCTATAAACATATCTCCAGAATTTTTGGGATTGTCTTTCACATTTAAGGCTATGCTTTTCTCTCGCTGTCTGACAATGTTACGAGTATGCCTGCGAACATGGTTCCGTATCTTCTTATATTGGTCCAGTGTATTTGTGTCATTAGTTGGATATACCTGTTCCACAGTCTTTGCTTTTGTTTCATCTTTGACTTTAGTTTTCTGTCAATAAACAGCTTTCCTTGATTGCTTTTCATGGTTTTGGGAACATAATAATCATTATTAAGGCAAAGGCAACTTGAAAGCCTTCTAGGGGCGAAAAATTTCGAGGGGGCTTCGCCTCCTTGGTCTCCCTTGACTACGGGTCTGGCTGCAGTTGTCCCCGGAGAGGGTCAGATGTTCAGTAGAGTGGATAGATGGTTCACTCTAATCAGACACAATGCATATAAGTGATGCATCCTTCCTATTCCTCTTCATCATTCACATAGATAAGGATTTCCGTACATATTGAATGATTTGGGCGAGAAGTATCGGATATGTTTTATTCAAATATACACTGAGTTTTTTTTATTTATGAACGATTACGCAGTTAATGGCTCTCGTGCCATATCTGATCATATCCGGCAACCCATAGAATGGCCCTACAACTTAGACGTCTACGTATACAGGATCATTCATTAAGCTTCCCAACTTCATAATACGAAGCACGTGGCTCTCATTATTAGAACTGGTTTCCTTTTACAGTCATCGAATGCAATAGAGGTTATAACCCTACCTTTGCTGTTGTCCAACTTTTTGGCAGGTGAGATCAAAGCTTATTGATTTCCTTATTTCGGAGATTACAAGGTTAACTACTTCTGAGAGTTTTTACAATTGTTATAGGTAAACGACGGCTAATACAAGCTTCTTCCACAATCAAAGGCGAAAACCTGAATCCCCTCTAGTGGCCATGACCTCTATCTAACGCTGGTAGAACAAGCTCACAGCAATCAGAATTTTTCATTTTAAGCTGGCATGGGTGGCCATACTCCAGACTAACGATTACGAATTGCATGTGCTTCTGAATTGTCAAGCCTCCAACCAAGCACACCTGTGCATGCACAAATATTCAAGAAATATTGTTTCACAAGGAACTGTTGGGCTTTAATTTCCATAACTATACGAGTTTGAGTCACACAGACGATAAAAGCACTCGTATGATGGCCATTACCTACGCAGATAAATATACGCTCATGGCCGTATTGTAACTTTCTCTAAATATAATAAGTATAATAAGATGGTACTTTACATGACTAACCACTTAAAGGGGACATGGTATCCCCCATGCTAAAATGAGTTTCTAGCAACACTTTACCCAAACATATTTAGGAATAGCTCTAGAGCTCTAAATACAGTTGATAACTGCACTTTGATTGGCATTCATTCAAACATCGCAATTTCACTCTGGTTGGTTAAAAACAACTTGTGCAGTCGGTTGTCTCCCCAATTAAACTCACAAACACACACACACTGTGTTTGACAATATTGCCTCGAACAATTTAAACTCAGGGCAGGATACAGTGGTCCTGTCTAAGAGTGTACTAGACAGGTTTGGCTTAAACTGGAGGAGGGGCTAGAACTTAATTTAGCAGGGAGAATTGTTACTGTCCGGGGTGAAATTAGAGAGCCTTTAAAAAGTGCAAATTCTGCGATAACCATACAGTTATTCCCAGCGATGTTGTGGTTTTATATCCCCTTACCAGTGCGTCACAGTCTCTGAAATAAACCTTGCATACTGCAACAGTGGAGTGGCCATCTTAACTTGAGTATTAAAGTCTGGGGTAGGAAGAAGTGTCTGAAGATACACTTTGGCTTTCAATATATCTCCATCATCGTTTGTACTTCATCTCTCAAATGATGACATTGACAATTTTGTTCTATAAATTGTAGAAACGGGCCTTCTAGCAAAAAAAAATTGTGAAGAAACGTCCTTCACGTTTGAATAAGGGAAGGGGACTCATTTATCCCAACCAGTGGGCACACCAAAAGAAAGTGTTTATTTTCTATAGTAAATCTATGAGTGGCAGTCCTGCAGGACTGTACAATCACACAAGTGGTAACCCACAATCAACAAATTAGAAATTCTTGAGAACACATTACAACATTGGCGGACTTGCCCTTGTGGCGCGCAATGTCGCGATCGTCGGCCGGATTACTCTGATTTAGGATAGTTTGGGGCCGGCTAATTACAGAAATACCCTTGACCGTCCTGGGCCACTGACTGCCGGCCAATTCATGTTTGCCCCAGGAGCGTCAAAAACCAGTCCGCCCTCAGCTGTTAATGATTGACACTCACTTTGTGCTGCTTGAAAGATTGTAAGATATATCTTGCATGCTCAGTAATTCTTTTTGTTGGACGAAAGTTTCGGACGCTTTTCGTTTTACTGGACTTCGAACAATCCATGAGCGGCTGTGTTCACATCAGCGTGCGTTGAGTTCATTCAACTACCCACTTCTAACCGTTTCGCGAAGAACCCACGAAACTTGTGAAAAATATATCTTCTGGGATTTTTATATGGGAAATTTGAATCAGAAGTGACAACTGATTCAAAGCGAAGAATACTTCCAGTGGACATAGTAAATAGGACGAGTAATTTTGAGTTCAGAGGAGCAGTGAAGCATTACACATAAGTATATTTACTAATTCAGATCTCATTGATAAGCATTTCACTATCATTTCTTATTGCGATAGTAGTACGACGTGTTCGCACCTCTAAACAAATAATAACATAAAGGATATCGTATGCGTTAAGTGACACATCTATGGGGAGAGATGGTCGATGAATTGGCGTTATATCAAAACCTTTATTTTTATTGGTATTCTTGAGGATATTTTGGTCTACCCCGATGAGGAAGATGGGTTGAATAGCGGTTGGGCGGAAACACCTAAAAGAGGGGTGGAAGGTAGACTCATAGAAAATATTCAGGGTAGACAACAAAGGCCATGCGGAATTGAAGAGTTAAAGCCGGAATTAATTTGCTTCAAGTAAACCATACACACATCTTTGAGATTAAGATGGCTGTTTTACAAGCACATATTACAGCTCACAGCCACCACAGTTGAAAATCTTAACAGATGTAAAGGTTTTTACTTAACATTATTTTCAAAGGCAGATTATCTTCAAGGACTACAAACTCGCAGGTCATCGAAGAACGAGGTTACAGTCTATAAAATGGCAAATCCCTACAAAGCTACCCGTGAGTAGGTTTTTGGACTATAATCTACTACAGGGAATCCACTTCTTTCCCCGGCTACCACGAAGCTAGCTGCCTGTTAATCGGCTCTACAGTCACAGATGCATTACCCCAATTTTCTCGAGCTCTCCCCTCTCTCTTTCTTCCAGGACACAACATGTCCCGTCCGACCCAGAAAGTTGCTATTTGTCAAATAGCAACTCCCTTGCCCCCCTTGCCGCTTTCTATCGTGAAATATTCTACATACATGCTTTAGGTTAAAAGCACTGAATAAATTAGTGCAATGAACAATCTATAGTAAATAACTACATAATAGACACAATACAGTGGAGACAATTTGGTACAAAAAGTTTGGTAAAAATGTGAGAGGAAGTGGGAATTAGAGCTGGTGAAATTAAAAAATTGTTATGTATAAACTTACGTCTTCTGGGATTCAATATGTTCAAAAGTGTCTTCTCCTCTTCAATATCTTGTTTCACGGAAAGACCACTAGAAGAAAGTAATAAGAGGATAGCTAGCACAACCTTGATGAGCAAGTGGGTTTCCATGATAATTTCCCGAAAGACTGACACCTCCAAATCAAGTATAGAATTGAAGTCAAACTTTCTCCTCTCCTGCTGTATGTTTGAAGAAAAATCCTTGACGAGCAACTGCAGAATAATCAAAGATTTCTGAGGTGTATCGGCTAAAAATAATCCTTCCGATGTGATACTCAGATTTTAATTTGTTAAGGTAATGATGAACACCCCTGATAAAGTTAGTTGGGTGGTTTTCCCCAATGGGGCACGTACCGGACGTGTCACTATATAACAGAACAAAGAAGTGAGAAAAACAACGGTACTGTCATAACCGTAATTAACGCCAGAAAACAGGTTTGTTTTTGTTAACCCAATATCTTGCAACTATGTTGATATGAAACATACGTCCAGTTCCGTAGAACGAAGTGCACGAAATAACTTAAACAGAAGCAAAGTATCGTCACATGACACGGACTTAAGAATATAATAATTACAGACAGAGTTAAGTCTCACTTTGGACGTATCGCATGCAGAGTACGTTCGGATACAAGAAGATCTCAAACGAATTGTCCTTCCACTACGAACGTTCGTCAGCATATGAATCGATTTTTAAATTGGAGTTGACGTGCGCATGAGTTCATTTTTAAATAGGTAGGCAACAAATCCCTCGGCGAACGATGACTAGACTTTTGCGATTATTTGAATAAAACAAAGCATGTATGGAATGGTCCATTGTTTTCTTGCAAATGGCTTCTGATTTTGTTCAACAGCAATCGATGGCGTCATGGTTCAGTAGCATTTAGAGGCAGAATTAGGCTATATACCAAGATCTATACTGTAGGTTACAGTTAAGAAGAAAAAAATAATAGTTGCTTGTCCTGAGGGGGAAAATTGGCAGACTATCGTTGTGCCAACAGCGCAATATTGAAAATCCTCCTGTGGCGAATCGAGGAGTAAGACGGTGACGGAGTTGGGATCAATTAACTTCAAACCTGATCAAACATGTTATGAGTTCAACTAAAGGGCACTCTCACTCTTTGAAATAATGTAAACAAACAATGTTGAATATTCATTAGCAAATATTAAAGGAAAGTTACAACTGCACTGCATTTTACATCTGTTCTATGGTTTATCGAAGTTGTGGGTGAAGAGCACGACCATAAATGGGTAATGGTATAGAATTGCCCTTGTCTTTGATGGGGTATATTAAACTGACAAAAGAAAAACCCTATCCCCTCAGACATTTTGGCCAATATCTTTATTGCGCCAACCCCCTTTTCCAACAATCCCCATTTGTCACGCTGGTATCCCTTTTTCGAGTCACTGCTTTTTCCCTTCCCCATCCCATAGGCAAATTAACACAATGTCACTACCAGGGACATTGCTTAAACGAAACGTCAATGTGTAGGCCAGTCAATACCGAGCAACGATGGAAAGTTGCACCCTTGGTCCAAACTCGTTGAAAAACCCCTGCACTCCAGTTCCCCCAACAATGTTAGAATTAATAAGGTCAATTCGGGGCACACCATTTTCATTCATAACATAACGGTGGGAGGTGTCCCAACAGTTTTGTCCAAGATTACAGTCATGGACAAAAATCGTTGAAATACCCCTACTTCACATTACCAGGGTGGGAAATAATAAGGTCAATTCGAGGCGCATCATCTTGGAAAAACTTGTTGGAACCCCCTCCACCCCGTTCCCCCTCTCAATGTTGGAAATATTAAGGTCAATTTGGGTTACACCATCTTCTTTTTGACACAGCATTCTCCTGAGTGGGGGGACGGGGTGTAATGTACTGGGGGAGTGGGGCAGTATACGGGGGACTGGGATTTCGTAAATCGCGCACGACATCATACATGACATAAAGGCGTTAGGCGTTCCAACAGTTTTGTCCAGGAGTGTATCTGAAGACTATCTGTACAGGAAGTTGCTATTTGCAACTCCCTGGTCTGTACGACAGACATTTTTCAACCACAATCTTGGACCTAGTAGGTTTGTTTACTTGTGTCATCAACAGCATGATTCAAAAGGACCTTTTGGTTGTATCTCTACAGTACTTACTGGAGTTAATATTACCTTGATGATATTTGAACTGAAAATAACGAAAACTTAAACAGTGTGAGACTTGTGCGGCGTGGGTAAATCTACCTACACAGTAGGTCAATGTGTCTCGAGAGACACACGGACAATTTAAAGAATGGAGGTTATTTCACAGGTGTCTTGCCAAGGGTCGAGGTTTACCTCGTGGCTTCTTATAGTTTTATGTGGTGCCAGTGACCGGGACAGTGAGGACCACCAGTAGATAATAAACGACTAATTAGGGACGCCGTGCCATCAAGCAGCGCACGGCTTCGTACTTTCCGAAGTTGTTGTATCATGGAAGTACCCGTCAGATGAAACAAAACGGTGATACCCTTTGTCTTCAATAATATTCGTTTTTTTTTCTTTTGAATCCGTTTCAATTTTTTTTTTTTTGAGTGATACATTCCCCACCAAACATTCGATTTTTATTTGCTTTGACCCTTGAGATGTGGTGTGGTGTAAATTACAAATCGCGATGAGACAGACAGGCTATGGAACCCATTATCACGGGACCAATATTTCTAGTATTAAAAGCCTTCAAAAACCTATCGTGCTAGTAACTGTGGCAAAATTTGATGGTTTCAAAATAAAACGGAGTACATTCTGTTTTGAGTACTGAAAACTGCAAACTAATATAGCTTCAAGTTGTTGCATTTGAAAGAGATAAATTTTGAATGGAATGCTGTTGTTTATTTTTTTAAATGTACCTTGCGTGATTGGTAAGATTTTGGCTATTATATATGT
This sequence comes from Holothuria glaberrima, assembly GCA_009936505.3. NCBI lineage: Eukaryota > Metazoa > Echinodermata > Holothuroidea > Aspidochirotida > Holothuriidae > Holothuria > Holothuria glaberrima. The sequence goes on from WURT03107400.1 coordinate 21,350, forward strand.
CATCTAGGCCGTTTTATATTTAAATGAGGTTGACAACACACTATGTAATATATAAATCAACGTTATTCCCTTTACCCTTCCCATTACAAACTTACACAGTGCGTTAACCCCACCATACTGTTAACACGTTCCAATATTATCAAAAGTTCGAGGGCAAACAAATTATTCAAGTGTAAAAAATAAAAAAGGCTTTGCAAACAATTTGCCAACCTACATCGCTTTATTTTCTATTTGCCCAACTTACGTCTCGTTAATTAACATTGAGAAAAACTGAAGGTATTTCATGACGAAATTTTCAAAAGCGATATCTCCACTGGGGTACAAACAGTATTTCTACAGATTTTCAAGGATACCTGGAGAATCATATTTCTCTTTCAAATGACGTTTACCAATCAGTTGATAAAAAAGAAAAGCCCTTCTGACAAAAATTAAAGCCCGTAGAGACAAAGAGGTATTTCTTGAACATTTGATAAACTTAAAAAGAACCTTTATTGAAAGAGTAGCAATAATGGGTTCCGAATATTATTCACAATTTTGACAAGACTTCCTTCGCCGGGGAAATTTGTTGACACTGTATCCAATGAATCATGTGTTTAACGATGTATACGCATGTAGTTACGAAGCAGGTATAAAGAAAACACGTGGGGATTTAAAAAGAGTGGACGCAATAAAACGTTGGATCTTTTAATTACGGGCTTGCATGACGGCAGTTTCACGATGCCCTTGTGCCGTGGCCTAAATATTCAAGTAAAAATGCAAAGATGAATGAGGCGAAAAAAGGGGGGCTTGGGTGCCCTAGCCCTTCACAGCCAAAAACGGCTATTTCAGGACACCAGCACTCAATTTTCAGGGCAAAGTTCATTTTGTATTTGTTAGTAGTTTATCAGGAGAATTTTAAAGTCACACACTTTCCCCTGGGGGAAATTTTTCCCAGTAGGCCTATATCATTTAATGGAAAATGTGAAAGATAGACGACGCATGGTCAAAAGAAGCCAGACGAAGCTAAGGCACGGAAGTAAAAACTCCTGCGGGGCAAGGAACTGGGGTCATTCAATAAATTAAAATATTTTAAACCATTTACAGTAATTTTTGGTTATACGTATTGGATTTTTAGGGATGTTACTGTGTTGAAGTACAAGAATTATTCTAAGTCGACAACTTGAGAAACCTTTCGAGATCATTTCAAATTTCATACAGAACTGTTGTTAACAGGTTTCCCAAAACTTATGAAAGAAAAACATCACTATTAACTGAAAAGTGGTATGTGTGGTAGGTACCTACGTCAGTGTGGTCATAAGTAACGTAACGGTGTGACGTAAATGGAGATGTTAATAAAACAACAAATATTGTTTCATCTTGTACTATATATGATGTTATCAGTTAACTACGTATGCTATCTGCCAAGTATTACACATACAGAATACCCTGTCAAAACGACACAGCTGAGTGATATCATGTACCCATGTCTATTGTATCAGTGTCTATTGCTTCTTATACTAAGCTATAAAGTAAATTGCACAATGGTGAATGTACAAACCAGAGCTACTGACGATACGAAGCTACCATAATTTTGAGGTTCTAATTAGCAGGTGAGTGTTAAGCTTTTCTTTTCGTGAACCTATTATGACGATTTATAAAGGCGTTTTATGGTGACTGGTGACTAGGTGACACTTTCCGAAGATGAAGCATTGATTTTCACATTTTTACACCACCAGGCCCCGTAGTCAAGGGGGGATTCAAAATTTTTCACCCCCTAGAGTTTTGAAGCTGCCATTGACTTAATACATTTTTACAAATTTGGCCCCCTGAAAAAATTTTCGCCCCCTGAAAAGAAAATTGCAAGTATTTCACGACGAAACAACCAAACTTCAAATAAGATATGTTGAGTTCCGGTTCTCGGATAGAGTATTACTACCAATGGGTACCTACAATGAAGAATCAACTTTCACACAGGACCTCATAAACTACATTCAAAGCTCTGCGAGCATGTAAATTTCATAACTTCCTACGTGACGTAAAAAGCATTAAAGTGTGAAAAGTAGTCGTAATTCCCATCAAAATTCATCAAATATCGACCAGTTTACAAGGCAATTAATGTAAACAGCCGTTTACATCCAAATGCACCTTAGTAAGCAAACTCGCTAATGTTTAAAAACTAGTGTCCAAAAAAAAAAAAGAAAAAAAAAAAGAAAAAAAGAGGAGTAAATAGTTTTGTATTGATTCTATGTTTGCCCAAGGTGTTCGTCACAGAATATCATATTTTGAAGGGTAACCTTCTATTTTTCTTATACTTTGAACTACCCGAATATATCACAGCTTACTGAAGAAAGAGGCAGGCATCTAAGACGTGAATCGTTGAAGGTTACGTAAACAGTGATACTAACACCTCAATGGTTGGACAGGTAAAACAGACCATGCGGCTGCATGTACTGACGTACAGCGGTGTTTGCAACAAACATGATTCGCAACTTCATGTTTAAACCAATAAATCGAACATTTTAAAAAAGTTCAATAAGAGAATCTCTAAAATAATCATGAAAATTATAATGACGTCAGAGAGACGGAACCCAAATCATTAAGATCATCCTTGAATTGGAAGCTGCCTAAACAAGCCGCGGTCTCTTGTGTGAGTCAAGCACGCTTTCAACACGAAGAAAGTCGAATACCACAACGAACAACCAACCACCCATTGTTCGTTTTGACCCTTTGAGCTCATTTCCTAAAATGAAAATCTGATTTATAGATTTTTAGCGAGACTAGTAGAGCGATGAATTTTTTCGTAAATTGATCGTCAGGTAAAAGGAACTGACTTCAAAATAAAGGGTTTCCGTCAAATACAAAAAAATATGAAAATACACAAAGAAATTATTTTTTGATTGTTTGGTCAAACAGGGAGATCGATGAAGCAATAAATCATTGAGTTTCCTGTTCTCTTTGTTTTTGAGTGATAATCTCAGAAGTACGCTTATAATAAGTAATTGCAGAGGTTTATGTACATTCTTTAGGAATTGCTCTATAGCTACAATTCCTATGGGTGGATGGTAAGGTTATTACAATAATTAATTGCAACGGTTTTTGTACATTCTTAGAAAATGCTCTGTGACTATAAATTCTGAAGGTGGATGTTAAGTTATTTTAAGATATATTTTTTAAGACTTCAAATTTTAAACCAAGTTAATATCGAAGGATGGTTAGTCTAAATTTGAAACTGCCTCCAACAAGATGAGTGAATTATTTGCCCCTGCTTTGAGTTTATTAAAAACTTTTTTTCGATGACGATATAAAACTTGATTAAATACTGACAAGGGATCACGGCAAGCTTAAAATCTGTCCATTCGAAGAAACAGTGAACATACTATTGTACTTTCAGTAGAAGCAAACACAAATCCAACGCCTGCGATTTTATAGTGAAAAGGCTGAACTTTCATGGCTATAAAAGTAAACATTCTCTTGGATTTAAAGTTTCTTTCTCTAACCTCCCTCTTTGGAGTTCATGATTTGCTCATGCATCCTTAGATAATGATTTTCCTACACATGAAGCTATACAAGAATTTTGAAAGAAAATGTCCTTCCTGTCACAATCGTCAGTCGGCTATCCTATTACATCAATCAATAGAGGCTATTGATTAATCGATCGGTATATGCCCGAAGACATATTGAGATAATATACAAAAACTGACTTAGTATGTAACCATCTTTTCCTTAAAATCTTAGTTAGAGTCTCGTCAAACCACTAAAGTTAAACATTCGTATATTGTACATAGGTTAAAGACTCGGATCAAAGGAGCAATTAACGAATAGAACTGTAATAGCCTACTGAATGTGGCAAACACGATTACAAACGTGAGATGACGAGGGGAAGGCAACTTTACAACAGTTTACTGGAGGTTTATACAGGGTTTCTGCGTGTGGACCAGACTGCTAGAACTGGAACACACTTACCCGTTAAGACTAGATCGGCAGGGGAGGAGCAAGAGGGTTCGGTCGGGGGGCGAGAATGACCTGTAGGGGGGCTTTGAAGAAGGTACATACGCTACGTCTCAATACGGTAAAAAAAATTAAAGAGGGCGCCGACAGGCGATTTGAGTCCGTCAAGGGGGAGGGGTGACCGCCTCTAACTATATGGACGCTCCGCTCCTGTAGATAGGTGATTAACTTTCACAAACAGCCTTAGTTTCTATATTTGCCACGAAAACTATAGACAACATTTATGAGAAGAGCTTTACCAAAAAGGTTATTTTAGCCTGAGGCCATGGGTGTAGGAATCGCGGTGTATTTTGTGCTTTAGTAAAACATTAGGATTTCTTAGCTTTCTGCCTGATTATTTGTTTAGAATCCCTACGGCGTGCAAGACATGAGTGTTTTCACCATTAAAATGTTTTTTGGGGTTTTTTCAAAACCTCAGCTTCAAACTAAATACCGCAGGTTGCGAATCTTCATCTTCAGATAAACTGCGTCCTACCCTCCATCTAGGTGTACTACTGAAGGAAGTTTCTAGGAAAAGATGCCTGGAAATACCCTCGGTTCGTACACCGTTTGTTCGGCCCTCTTTAGGGGATACGGAAAGAAAGGGGATATGACTGAAGAATTAGGAATATGTTGTACAGCCTGCTACGAAGGCAAGCCTGGGAAGGGTTACAGACAAGGTTATACTCTCTGTTCAGCAGAAAGTCTACAGGAGGAGCCAAAGTGAGGGGACTGGGAACAGGCAAACTTACAATTTTCCCCTTAATTCCCCTCTTAAATGACAAAATGTATATCTTTTCAACCAGAAAACAACTTTTTTGAAATGTGCTCCATCATTGCAGTACCTTCCCAACTCTTCGAAAGCATATTCTGCATCGGGGCATTACAGATTTAAGCAGTATTATTATCTTTAAGAAACACAATTTGATACAAACAGACGAGTGGTGAAGATGTAGTTTTTATATAACTCGAAGTGAGTGATTTAAATCTCCCATCTTTCTACACAAGTATATTCGGTTCTTATTGCATAATTTGTCATTTTTGTTTGTTAGTTTTTATCGCTTTTGTACAATTGGTCCATTGTATTGATCGCCATAGCAATACCGACTGTGATCTTTTGAAACTCCGTAAGCACAAAATCTTTTGACACTCGTTATTTTACAAGAATGGTGTATGAACGTCATTGGATGTTTAAACTCTATTTTATATTATTGATTAAAGAACTGAGTGCTATTCATAAGCAGAATAGGCTGATAATCGGACAAAAAAATCTGGGTTGCACATCACACGAACCAGGATAAAACTGAATCGACTGAAAATGTATAAAGAAATGGATTAAACGAATATTAAATTTGAGTCATTCAGTTAGTTGATATACTACTACGATCTGCGAATACACCCTGTTATTGACAGACTTAAATTAAACTTTTACATCTATCAATCTTTGAAACAAATGTTTCAGTCTGCCTACGTGCGTATGGAAATTCAAACAAAGAAGTAAGCCGGCACTTCTGAAAATATCTTTCAATGAAAACTCGTTGAAATAGTGTGACGTCACATTCGCATGATGTCATTTTCTGTACAGTACCTTTACAACTTGTTCCTAGTTTTTATTATAGCTTTCATTCTGCTTTGCAACAGGCAGTAATCACATAATGCTGCTTAATTGCAGTTAGACTTGGCCAAGTCTCTTCGGTTTCCTGTCTTCTGTTCTCTCACATAGTCGTGTGCACTGTGCCGAACGTTTGATCAACACGCCCTCCGGAGGCGGCTTATTAGTATCTCGCAGAGCTTGCAGTGTGTGTGATGAAAAAATCTGGTTCTCCCGATCTATTCGCTATTACAATATACCCCTATGGTTTCCGTAAGACGTCATGCACTTCCCAATTGTAATCACCCTCCCATATCAAGACGACTCGAATCTCTTGCAACACTTTTTTTCCTAGAGAGTGTTATTTAATAAGTCCCAGCTTTACCAGGAACTAGACGGTACACTAGCTGAGATGGGCATTGTAAATCATTGGCTGGTAAAATTGCGAGAATTTGTATACTTTATTCACGTACGTTCAAACTAAGTGGAGACTTTGCATAGTTATAAGCAGGTATATGCAACCGAATGATGCCCCACTCATTCGATACCTCTTTTTCGATTAACCGAGAATGAAACACACTTGCTACATTTTAATAAACCAGACTCCCCTCCGGACCCCTGCTTTGCCTGGGTATGGGGGCCGTGGTTACATATGATAAGTGTATTTTGACTTCGACTATATTAACATTTGTATTGATACGCCTGCATCGTCTGTGCTAAAGGGGCTTATTGAGTTGGTTTACAAAGTTCATAATTTTTTTTACACCAATTCAGATTTAATCACATCCTGATGGTAAATGGTCGAACTAAGAATTTCAGAACATATGATACTTAACTGAAATCAGGCCCGTCCGTAGGATTTTTCAAGAGGGGGTTCGAATACACCGTCTCACACAACGAAATGTTTTGCTTACAAGACTATGTTGAGGGTACATGTGTGCAATACATTACAGTTATACACTACAACGTACATGCACGGTATATTTTACATGTACCTGTGGCGCCTCTGCCTGACTTCGAGCTTTAAGGATCTTCTGAAAATGGGTGCGCGCAAAGCGCGCAGAACAATTGTCGTATTAATGTTTATTATGTTAATAATATTTAAATTTATACTTTATTTCCTGTAGATAATACTATTTGCGTACGCGTTCTCTTTATATTTAATTGGTAAATGTTGCCCTCTTGGTGCCCAGTGTCTCCGGGGGTTGAAGATGTACTTAAAGTTTTCAGAAAACTTTTCCACAGGATTATTATTCGAATAGTACTACAGTTAGATGCAAAGTTTCAAGCGTGACAAATGCGCTTGGAAGCGCAAATAAAAATATTCTATTTTTCAGTACAAAAGGTGAATCAAGACTCTGTACAGAGACTCTTTCAATATCCAAACAAAACATGTCTACCAAAAAGGCCATGCAGAATTTATCCTCTAAATTTTTCGATTTTATCAAAATATGTCTTCCAAAAGTACAACGCTGTGTTACTTTTCAATCACGTGCTAACCTTAAAACATTCGGCATAATTTTGACAACCCTTTCCGTTACATTCAAAGCCGGTACTGATTATAAACATAGACTGTAAGTGCGTGGAAATTTTAACAGTTTTCAAAACATTAGCAAAAATTTTGATCGTTCTGATTTGATAAAATCTGCACTCATAAAAAGAAAAACCGAACCCTGTCGGGAATGACATACACAGTACTGTATCTTCCCCGTCTACGACAGCGAAATGGTCACATCCCAACTAGTTTACCGTACCGCGAGACAGATAAGAGAACAACTAATCGATCAAGAATTACATAAAGCATGCAGCTACAAAGTTCGTTGCAGCTCCATGCATTTATTAAGGGTGAAACTGTTCTGTAATGTTTAGTCAAAATATGAGGGAAAAGTAAGAAAGAAGTCGGGGAGATTGCCCGCCGAATGGGATACACACTTTATCGCATCATGAGTCCCTCTGGCTCCTTGAATTGGCCACCTGTGCCCCACCTGACCTCCGCCCTCACCATGGTTTGAGCTTATGCTAAAAAATGGAAACGCCCTATAAAATGCAGAATACCTTATTCTAAGCACAAGCGAGTCATTACAGATTTTTGTCTATCATACATCGGTCGCTAGTATGAGATAGATTTAGCACTTTACACGGTCAAAAATTACAGAATATTGCACTCTAAAATGCTAATTTTGCCAGAATTTCGCATCTGTCACAAGTCCCAGAGTGTTTCAGAGAAAATTTGGCACCACAACGTCCTATATTACTGGGAACTGTGCTGTAAAACACAAAGTTTTCACAATAGTTCAAATCAGTCCATCACGGTGAGAACTGAAATTAGTGCACAGGGGCTGCCGCAATAGCCCTGTTAATCACCCACTGATCTGTACGGAGGTTTCATGCTCGCAAAAGTCAACCACCGCGACTAAGTATTTGCTTGTTTCATTTTGTTATTTTCTTTTATTCTCTTACATTTGCTTGTCTTACCTGTTTTAATCTTTTACTTTTGGTATTTTAGGAGCATCTTCTACATTTTACCGGCTTAAGTCGAATCCTTGTTTTATGCTCACGTTTTGTGGTAATGTCCCATTCCGTCTTTCTTCCGGTGTAATTTGTTCTTATGTCAGTTCAACATGTTTATCACTCTATATACTTATTTCGTTTACTTTGTAACAACGGCTCCGTGAAAGAACACTCCTATGGGACTGAACAGGTTACTTTTTAAAGAAAGTGTTTAAATAAAATAAAAAAAAATTTAAACAAAATAAAAAACTGAAGGACAAACAAACACTTTTACATGTTGTACCATGTACTAAAGCAATGAGCTTGGCAGTGGTGCTTTTCACATTTGTTCTCCACAACAATTAACGTGTTCACTAAATTTGACCATTTGACAGGGCTACAGTCGAGTCCAACAAGCTCGAGTCCAAATCCAAGTCCAAGTCCATAAGTTCAAGTCCAAGTCTGAGGGGCTCGATTCCAAGTCCGAGTCTAGTGTTCTCGAGTCCAAGTCCGAACCCAAGTCCAAAATTTTGAAACCAGTTTAGTATTTCCTGGTATTTATAGCTTTGAAGGCTTAATGCACTAAGCTCAATATGCTACTACAAACTGACCAAACAAATAAGAAAAACTACATGCCAAAATGATTGAAATCATAGTTAAGGGCTGATCAAAACATGCTCTCTGCACAACCATTATATATATCCTTTACTATGGCCACAGGGACCATACAGCTAGGGCATCTTTGTCACAGCCTCATCTAACATACAGAATGGTTTCATCTCATCGTACCTCTTCCTGTTCATATATTTACACGTGAGAAACAAGTATTCTGGATATGTTCTCTTTTATTTTTTATATTTAATTTTCCTGTGAAATCTTTTGTCAATCAGAGTAAAACAATTGGGCAAAATACTTGGTAAAAATGAAATCAGAATCTAAGAATGCACTGGTTTTGATCAGATTCGGTACCCCTGACCATACTGTTATATGTACAATAAAATAAAATAAAATAAAATAAAATAAAATAAAATAAAATAAAATAAAATAAAATAAAATGAAATAAAATAAAA
>WURT03107401.1:0-12187 GCA_009936505.3 Holothuria glaberrima
ATATACGTATATGTATATATATATATATATATATAAATATAAGGTCCGAGCCGATTTGGAAGACACGGATGTGATCCGGAGCCAACAATGCAACGGAAAGCGCTGTCAGCTTTGTCCCTCTTATAGCCTCTGACAAAGGTACCAAGTAACAGAAATGATAGAACATTCACATACCGTAATCAAGGTACAGATTGTTACACTAAATGGACTGTGTATCTGATCAAATGTGTTATTTGTGAGGAACAGTATGTAGGTCAATCAAACAACATAAGGCTACGCATAAATGGCCATAAATCTGATCATTGTTAATTTTTGAACGGGGATACTTCTAAATCGGGTATTTCAGTTCTCCATGCTCATCTGAAATCCCATGGAGTCGACACTATTTAAATTTCAAATTTTAGAAGTTTTGAAAACTGAAGGGTTTGACAGAAAGGACATTCGTAAATTGAATCTTTTATTAAATGAGAAAGAAAGACATTGAATTTGGAAACTGAATACATTGGTTCCTCAGGGCTTAAACATTGCCGAGACTTTCTACTGCCAAATCTGTGCGGGATTGAGCTTGTTTTCGATTTCTTGTTTCCGCTTGGTCGAACTTTTATTGTTGTTGGTAACTTTTTCCTCCAGTTTGGAGCTCTCTTTCCTTTAGGTCCTCTTATTCACGAGGGCGTATAATCCGGTCTGTACGTACTACGTATTCTAGTTTGTTCTTTCATGTTCAGGCTTATCCATTTAGTTTTTTACAAGTTGTGTTCAAGGGTGTAGTAGTGCCCGAAAGTTTAAAGAGGGTTGGGTTTTGGGGTTTTGTTGTTTTCTGTTTGTAGTGTCTTGTTTGATGTAGTGTCTGGATAGACGATATGTGGAGTATTGGACTTTAGGGGACAAAGAATTTCTAGTTCTTGTTAATGTCAGTAATAGTCTTTGCAGAGGGGTTCTAGAATTTACATATGAATTAAGTGATTCTCAGGTTCTTGGTCTTTGCATCAAATCGGAAGGTGGAGTATTGACAACCAGGCCTGTGTGCTAAGCCTTCTCCCTGTAAAATTGCATCTTAGACTCTTATCATTTGTTGAGCATTGTCTGTCACTCTAAGAATATGAAACTCCTGGGAGGTCACACAAAATGAATCAGTTTAACTTAAACCAAAAATTTTTAAATATTTTTTTCTATAGAATTGTTCTCAAGATTCCACACGAGTAATGACATTTTCAGAAGACAATGCAGAGATCACTGCGCTTTCACCTTATAAGCGTTCTTCCAATAATCAATCATGCGAACATGATTATTCACGAAGAATATATGGAGAAAGAAAGAAATGTTTATCTGATGAATATAAAGTACTTGATGATCACAGTCCTGAAGTAAGTGACACCATAATCCATGATACCTATCAAGATCACATGGTTGTCGTTAAGCAGAAGTTTTCCCCCAATACTGATAGAAGTCACGAAAATGATGACAAACTGCAACATCTCTGTGCTGAACACGTGAACTTTGATGAGCCAACATATTGTTCCACTGATGACATTAGCCAGAGTGATGTTGATGAAATCCAGCATGTTTATGCCGAAGACCTCAAGAAAGCAAAATTTTTACCCACTTCTGACAGAAATCAAGACGACGATGGAGGAATCCACCATACCTATGCTGAACACTTGGATTTGGAAAACCCGAAATATTATTCCATCAACGAAAGTCGTGAAACTGTACATAAATGCAACAAAGAAAGTGATTATTTGCAAATAGAGGATTAGGTTGACAATTTATTCCCAAAAAGGAGCCTTTTGTCTTCAGACAGGATTTTAATATCGTTTTGTTATCTTTCGCCACTTAAAGTATGAGGAAGCAAGTCGTTGAACTTCACCTAACAAATACAAATGAGGAAATTTGACTCAAGTTAATTACATAACACTTTCCATCATGGCACATTCTTAACAAATGTCCCTGCAAATACGATGAAAATAAAAAACAGTTTCTCGAAGTATTTACAGACTATTGTTAAATCATACAATACATCTATAATCACGGTTGCGGAAAACCCACCCCCAAAGACGAGCAATTGTTTAGATGAGCTGAACCTACAGGATACGTGGTTAACAGAAGTCGTAGTTTTTCAAAAATAACGGTGGGCGTGGGGAAAGGAAACCATTTGCCATATTGGCATATGAACTTTTATACAACTCTTTAAGGTTTACAAGACACCCCTTAAGCAGTCACAATCCAGTAGAGACTGAACTAAGATGGAAGGCATATACTTTTATTTCCTTAAGATCTTACGACAGCCTCGCAAAAGGAAAACTGAGCTTCTGCCGAAATGCTGCCAAAGTAACAAGCAGTTTGAATAAGCTTCAGTGTAGCAGACCAATTCACAACGACCCATTGGGTGCCTTAAGATTATTATACAAGCATAATACTCGATTGGCAGCACTCAAACAAGTGATTGATGTATTTTATGTGTTATACTCTATTAGTTTATCACTTGAGTGATGTTCTTGTTTCAAGAATTATTGTAAGCTCTACTTTTTTCTTAGTTCTTTTTCTTTAACTTTAACGCGTTCTCCAAATTGTTTTCACTCTTAATCTATCATTGCTTAGCAAAGGCGTTAACTTATTGTTTTATCGTCGTTTGTGTTGTGTAAAATTTATTGATAAGCATGTATATACGTCACATTAAATAGTTCACACAGGATGTGAGTAACGAGAAATTTCGGTCTTATACTACAAGCCTAAGGAACCAGAAAGCCCAAAGGCTAAGCGATTCCTTGCTGAAAGGGAATGATTTTTTTGCACTAACTTGGTTCATCGCTCATATTTACACTTTTAACGTTTTCAATTTTTACGATGTTCCCATATCTTGACCTCTGATGACCTTATAAGACCTCTAAATCCTACCAAGAAGTGCATAACGAAAAATGAAAGAAAGAACATGTCCAGGAATGACTCCTACCCTGGACCTACTGCGCCAGAATCCAAGCTCTAATCCACCAGGCCATCAAAGAATTGGTTCAGCATATCGTTTTTGTAATCATCCTATAGTCACAGCATCCTTTATACTTGTTCACAATTAGATAATTCAAATATGAATTATTACAGTAATCGTAATCCCTGTGAAAACATAAATGAATTTCTGTACAATTTTATCTTTGGTATGGTACAAAGTTCAACCTTAACTTTTCGTTTGTAACTAAAAAACACAATTTGGAGGTACCGTTCACTGTCTATTTACTCTATAAGGTTTTCGTAGTTTCAGCTCTGATGACCTCAGATGATCTTCGACCTCCATCAAACCCGAAGGATTCCCTTTCCTTATAGTAATACATCTATATAAAAAAATTCAAAAGGCCAATCTTTTTCTTGAAATATCATGCTTTTCAAGGTTTTCGGTTGTTGACCTCAAATGACCTCAAAAGACTTCCTCTGAAGAAACTAGGGTTCCTTGTTACAGTATGATAAAGTTGTATACCAAGTGCCACCATTGCTATCTTAAGATATCGTATTAACAAGCAAGTTTTAGGAGTTTCGTATTTTCACCTCGGCCACCTCAGATAAGATTTGACTTTACCAAAATAAATAGGGTTTATCTTTTGACTATAACGCAGCCACACGTTAAGTATAAAAAGCATTCATACTTCTTACCTGGAGATGTCGTGTTTACAAATTTTTCGGTTTTTGACCTCTAGTGACCTCAAATGACCTTCATAAAAACAACAGGGTCTTCCTCTTCATGTAATAAGTTTATATCCTAAGTATAAAAAATATCCATCGTTGCTATCTTGAGATATCGTGTTAATTTCAAGCAAAACGAATAAACACACATACATGCACTCACTCACATGCACACACAGTCGCCCGCGTGATTACATAGATTCCTTTTGCCTTTGGCAGGGAATCAAAAAGGGAATCAGCAAGTCTAAAAAGGCAAAGTTTAAGTAAACAGTAAAGAACGAAGTTTTCATATGAGAGCAGCTGTGTTCTGAATCTTTTGCAAACTCGCTAACTGAGAGGTAGCCACACCAAGCAGAAGAGAATTCTATAATCTAAGGAAGTAAGGCTATCATCAGGGATCATTTTTTGTACTTGGGACCAAAGGCTTTTTACATACTGACATTGAAAGAGGAAATGATCTATGTCTTCTTCACTTGACTTCTAAAAGAAGCATAGTGGGGATTCTACTAGTTCATATTAGAGGCCAGTTGAGGGTTTCAGATGGATATTCAGCTTGCCATGTTCGAAAACATGAGAGATGACAAAACTATTAAACAAACGGTTTCTTTTATGAAGCGTTATAAATTTAAAGAGAAAAGCTCACATTGTTAAGCATTAGTTTCTAGGTTACCTTCCCCCATCACATCGACAAGAATCACTTCACTGTAAAACCCAATTTGTTAGGATAACGTATGAGACTTGAGGTAACTTGCTGCATGGACCTTTTAAAGTTCAGTCGACAGAGTTTCTCCTCATTATTAAGAGACTCTTAGTTGACTGAGCTTTAACTTTTTCAGTAACAAACATCATACCTGCAGAATGACAGCAGTCTCTACTTGTAGCGTTATGATGATAAATTGTCCGACGCATAGCTCTCTCGTGCTTAGGATAAATATTGTGCTACTTGTCAAATTTGTCTGTTGACAATTATCATGTAGGGAAGGGATATAGACTAAAGATAAAAATTACTTTGTGGTGTAAACGCTTTTGTTAAGAGAACAAGTTAGAGGCACCTAAGCTTTTCAAATATTTTATGTTTCTATTGCTATTGCTCTCTTTCTACATTAGCAGCGTCATATTTCTTTGCATCCAGCTTTTTTACTGAAACAGAAACCACGTCGATTGTTATGTAACTAGCTACAGCAGGATGTAACGAAACAATGATGATTATCGATGATTCAACAGGATGATTTAACGAAATTGACCTTACCCTATAAATAACTCATCGCCTTTTGAAGTAGGTTATCGAGAGAGCAGAGTTTATAAATTGCTTTAACTACTACTTTAAACAACTTCAACTAAGCACTTCCAATTTATGATTTTCCCATAACAACTTTAGCGCGCAAAGTTGAGGAGACTGAGTTCATTGTTTATAATAGACACCAATACATCTTTTGTATAATTGATAAGTTGTAGTTCTGGTAAACGCTCGAAGGGAGTAGTATAATTTTTATTTCCTTTTCTGTATTCCTTTTGTTAAATATATGGTGACAGATCTATGCCTTATACTTAGTATTCCACTATTAACAACAATCCCACCCAAGGTGTGTGCCTCCTTGAAGCAGGGCCAAATATGTTCCACTGGACTAGCTGCCATCATTGTTATAAAGTTTCTGTTGCTGTTCTACAAAGCTCGTAGAAAACTCGTAGAAATAGTTTTACAAAGCTCGCCACAGATGGAAACTATGAGCCGTAGTTGAATTTACTGTGATAGCTCAAGTAGATACAATATCAGCCCTTCAGGTTGAACAGAATATTAACAAAATGGTTTGAATGCTTCCTTGTTACCACGGAGATGTTTGTAAAAAGATATGAAGGGACTTGGGTACATCAACCAATCTTGGTATTGTCTTTCAATATGTTACTTCTTATTATCTCGATAAAATAAGCTAAGTTGACGGGCTTTATGCCGTTCCCGGCTGGCATTATTTCGTTCTATTTACGGTTCAGTATCACATTTCCTTATTTTGTTGGATTCGGCGTTTTTCAACATGTAGAAAAAAAGGTTAGGTTTATGTTATCCTTTGCATATCTCACTGTAAACGTTGTGTTACATGATGTAACAAAGCGACTCATAGTCATTAACTCCACACATGGAATTTTCATCAAACCCGGTGTTTTCCTTCCTGTATTTTTTATCTATGCCATGCATTTAGAATTTACTCACACTCATTACATCAGCACAGTTGTAAAGATGTCTGCTGCATACCTACAACGCAACTAACAGTCAAATTACCATGTAACAGCACCCAAATTGTTGAGAACATTCTGTATTTGTGTATTATCTACAGGTATTGTACCTATCAACTGGACTATTGGACTTATTAGACCCATTTATAAGTGGAAAGGCTCAGAAGAGGATGTAGATAACTATAGGGGTATTTATTTGTTTAATCTGTACGGGGAAGTTGTTTACAGCAGTTTTAAATGAACGTATCAAGGGATACCTGAATTCTACAGGTTTAATTGGGGACAAACAAGCTGGGTTCAGAAAAGTTCAATCTACCCTAGACCATATTTTCGTACTTTGCTCTGCCATAGAATTTTACCTTAGAAAGAAAAAGAGGGTATATTTTGCGTTCATAGACTATAAGAAAGCATTTGACTTAATTGAAAGATCGAGCTTGTGGTCAAAACTTATCTCCATAACGAAAATGGTAAAGTGCTCAGTGTTATTTATAATTTGTATAAAAATGCCAAATCATGTATTGTAAAGGATGATGTAAAGTCAGATTGTTTTTTATTGTAATATAGGGGTAAGGCAGGGTGAGAATCTCTCCCCTGCCTTGTTAAGTATATTTCTAAACGATTTTGGGAGGTTTATAAGTAATTCCTATAAAGGTTTAACTGAACTATCCTCTTCAAGGAAAAGTCAGCTGAGCAAAGATGACGTTCAAGTTTTCTGTTCGCTCTTTACCCTATTGTATGCAGATGATTCAGTTGTATTAGCAGAATCCGCTTATGATTACAATGTGCTTTAAATAGAGTGAAGGACTATTGTGTTACTTGGAAAATGACCGTCAATGCAAATAAGACGAAAATCATTATTTTCTGTAGGAGTAAGACTAGGAATATTCCAACTTTTACTTTTGACAATGAAACTGTGGATGTAGTCGACGTTTATACTTATCTGGGTTACATTTAACTGCAATAAAAATTTTCCAATGAAAAGTCAATGTACTGATTACTTTGCAATTACAAAAGAATCTTCCCTATTTTCGTAGCATTTCACGAGCCTTTGAGTTATTGCTGAAGTTTCTGTACTTTGGGGTCGCAGGCTTAAGAGAGTAGTACCAATTAGAACTGTAGAAGTATTATGGGCAACAACGATATAAGCATAACTGTAGTATAAAAACTGACAGAAAACCTTTACTATTATAATTTTAATTTAAAGAAAATCTGTTTGTATACGAAATTTAAAGGAAAGGATTCATTTGACCAAGATAATTGGCACAAGACACTCATAGAACAGTTAAAAGATACACATGATACTCCACGCAATAAAGCAACGTCTCCTGACAAATGAAAGTGTTAAAAGCAATGCACATATAACATATTTTACATATTGCACGAGTTTCAGGTTATGAAAATTAGTTACTCTGTAAAACATTTTCTTACACCCCGCCCTTAAATTGTTAGATTTATGTAGGCTGCCATTTAAGCAAATTCTTTACTCACGCGATCAACTGAAGTTTCCAATTCACTCTTATTGAAACGAAGTCCGTGCCAATAACAGCTTCGATTCAAAAATGGAGAAAAAGTATGTAAGATGATCTATATATATATATATATATAGATATATCAGCTATCACAAAAAAGATAGAAAATTAATGAAAACATGTTGGAAGTAAATGCAATTTTTTTCACACGAAGACGAAATAAGGCTTACAATTCCATTTAAATTGAAATTTTAATTCATACATAACAATAAGATCACATTTTTACCATTCATCATGCCTAGCACATCTGTATGTCACATATCAATGATATTTTGTAACTCAACTTTGTATTATACTCTAGAAAATTCTGACCTCCTTTTTTACGTTCACATGAAGGAAATTATAAGAGAAAAAGTAGCGTTGCTCTTACACTATGAAAGAGGATTTTTTCACACTACTGTTAATACTAGAGAGAGAAATTTGTGGACTAATACTTGTATCATAAAAGGGAGTTTAAAAGACAATTCTAATCTGTATCACCCCATACTGTATTAATATACAAATAATGAATGTTTATGAGTGCAATAGTATGAATAATCTCATGAGTTGAAAGATTGAATGTTCTATTCAACGAGGCGAAGCCGAGTTGAATAGAACGTTCAATATTTCAACGAATGAAATTATTCATGCTATTGCACTCATAAACATTCATTATTTGTTTTATATAACACCTAACTTTCTAAATCATAGATTTTGGTCAAAATTTGATCGTACGTACCCCATGGCTGACGTCACCGCCGTGCGTTAGTATACAAATAATGAAAGTTTATGAGTGCAATAGTATGAATAATCTCATGAGTTGAAAGACTGAATGTTCTATTCAACGAGGCGAAGCCGAGTTGAAAAGAACGTTCAATATTTCAACGAATGAAATTATTCATACTATTGCACGAATGGAAAACATTCATTATTTGGTTTATATAACAACTAACTTCCTAAATCATAGATTTTGGTCAAAATTTGATCGTACGTACCCCATGGCTGACGTCACCGCCGTGCGTTAGTATATACTAACCCACGGCCGTGCAATAGTACGAAATAACCCATGGCATGTGACCACCAATCCTCCAATCAGATGTAGAGAAATTAACATGGTGTTATATAATAAGGGGATAATCAACGCTGGACTGTGCATTAAACAGAGGATAATGCACGATCGGGGGTTACTGCAAGCGATGCACGAGGACGCAGCCCGAGTGCATCTAGCGATAGCATTAACCCCCGGATTGCATTATCCTCTATTTAATGCACGGTCCAGCCTTGATTAACCCTGTTCATTCATACACAACAAGAGTTTGTTGAAAAAAAGAAGAGAAAGAAAATTTGTGTTTATAGATAACCACATTTTTATTGAAATCAAAAACCTGAAGAAAAATTGGACGTGATCACAACCATTCAAAACAATGTTCTTGTGCAATTAACAAACTAGTACTATTAAACAAAATTAATTCAATGAAAATATTCATATATCACGATATAAAACAACGATGTGACTAAGTTTGGGAAATTTTTCTTCTTTAAAGGAGATATGGCATCCCCCAAACAGAAAGTTGCTTGCAACTAACTGACCAAACAATTTTTGGACTATCTCCATAGGTCCAAATACAGTTGATAACAGCACTTTGGTTGACATTCATTCAAACAATACAATTTCACTCTGGTTGGTCAACAATGAGTCGTACAGTAAACTTAGTTTGAAAATTTATCCCACACACTGTGTTTGACCCAGTAATATTGCCTGGGGCATTTAATTTAAACTCAGTGCAGGCTAATGTGGCTGTCTAAGCGGTGCACAGTACTAAGACATGAGGTTCTGTTTGAATTGGAGGAGGAGCCTGAAGTTAAATTTGTTGGGAGAATTTTTACTGTCTGGGGTGAGATTAGAGTGTCTTTAAAGACTTCAACAGCCGAAGGTGACGAAAAAGTAACAGTTGGTAACGCAATTCGAGATGTTATGATCCATGCCAACACCCTAGCCACGAAATCTCGAAATGTATCATGTACATTTGCACTTCACACAGAGATGCAAAGTTAATATTCTCTGTATTATAGGGCTGAAGCGCGATACATACGTAATGTGCGTTGTGTGCGTTCATACTACTGTGTACTAAACATGCACTTGCACGACGTGTACGCTGTATGTATACTACTGCGATTATTATGGTTCCTGTTCTACAATGGAATAGTGCAGACAGCAATACTGGAATGTATGACTGTCCTTGACAATTTTTAATGACAGGACGATTTTGGAAGATTTTGGACGAAAGGTCCAAAAGCAGTAATTTTTCGTCTGGGTTGTCTTCAGTACGGTTGTTAAAATAACACTGTACGGAAATTAAAGCATTTCTCCAATGAAACTGAGGCAAGACTCCTTGGTTTTACATACATTTCCCAAAGAGAGGATTATCACACCTATTGAATGTAAGTATTATTTAAAAGCGAAACCCCATCAATTTTATTATTATCGCTTCCTTAACAATGTATACTCTACCTCAACGATTTGCAAGGCTTCCTTTAACATCAACAAATCGAAATGATTGGGAAACCAATTTTGAAAAGACTCAAAACAGAACTGCAGAACAAAGGTTACACACACCTTTAAAAGTCTCAAGCTTAGATGTTTTTCACTGGCAAGCAACTCAAAAATCAGTTCTACCCTTTTCAGAATCACAGGAAAGGAATCACAAAGCCTTTGGACTTTCTGGTTAAGAATGTGCTCAAATCTACGCTGTGGTCGTCATTTCCTGGAGCGAGAGCAAGGTAATACACCAGTATACATGCGATAATTATATCTGTATGTAACCAAAATGAATGTATGCCGGGTAAAGCAAGTATGAACAGACGACCAGTCTTAAAAGTCTTGTTTTATTGTGTTTGTTGCAAAATTTAATATAGCTCTCACAAATGACGAAATGCATGAGATATTTAGTCCGATGTAAAATATAATTTTGATGTTTGCATTTCATGGCGGATGTTAAAGGACAGTTCTCGTCATCCCATACAGGTCCAATTCTCCAGCAACTAAGCAGCTTGTAACTCCTCCCATATCTATATAAAGCTTCTCCTTGTGCATACTCAAGTATATTATATTGCCTAAGGCAATATCCTCGAGAACAAACCAGGCTAAGCCTATAATGTGTAATCCAAACACTCTCTCTGCAATGTGTGGAATGTGAGTTACTTTGCAGCATTTGAATTTTCAAACTTTGATGTCAATCAAAGAGCACCATGGTTGGTTGCCTGCCTTTAGTGTAAAAAATTCAAAAGGTTGCTTCTTACCTTACGGCATGGGTGTAAAGCCGTTCCATTTAAGGAAAGTTAGCTTCATTCAATGATAGTGTTGTGCACTAAAAAAGAATTTGAATAACAGACAACCATATTTCCAGGTTCTAATCAGCTGTAGTTAACAGGCTTTATATGGATTTATTAATGATCATTTATCAATCACTTTCGAAATCATGACTATAATGTAGGTTGGAAAAGATGCCCATCTATTTTTTATGTACACAAGACACGAGAAAGTAATAAGCCTGCATAAAGAGCCAGAATGGAAAATTTTAATAGGCTAAGTCAAGATAACGTCATGCCCTAATTTGTGCCAAATTTGATTTTCGGTCTTTGTGACAAGATTCAAGTCACATTTGGTAACAATTTTCAGAAGCAAAGTCTTTCATTGACCCCATATACATGGTGACACTGTGAAGGACATCCGTGTCACTGATGGTATCATTGAGAGTATTATAATATATTTCGCAATGAGAAGTCAGGTGTTTGCCCTGAAATTTCCTCTAACTGTGAAATAATCATGACATTGACATTGAACTGAAAAATCACTTATTATTGCCCTAAAATCAACATTTTTGCTCCAGCTAGTGACCCCGCTCTTAACCCGCCTTAAACTCTTAGACTGGAAACACTAGCATATAGTTATTTTTCGCCCATTCAGCAATAATTGCGAAAGACCTTTCCGCATGGATAGGTGTTTGCCCGAGTCTATCATATCTGTCTTGTCGATAAAAACATGTCCAGCAGTGCATGCTACCCAGGATTCCCAGGCTACCCTTTTCACATGAATATCACAAAGGGCGTCTTTTTTATGCGATCTAAGTAGAAATATAGCTGTTGGAGATTGAGTATGAGTCTAGAAGGGGAGAACTGAGGCGCCAAGTGAAAGTTTTGTTTAGTTTTTAAAGGTTTAAATGAATGTATGAAATTTTTATCCCTTTACGTACTTTATTAATCACTGCAATGTGCAGTTTATCAATTGCACAATCTGGTCATCACGGCTATAAGAGCACACTGAATATAGTCTTGCAGAAGTTTATTATATCAGGTCTTACAAATTTTCAGTGGTTCACATAGCAAACACTCAGCTGATGCCTGGTTCATTTTTGCGTTATGAATACGCACAAATCATTCCATACAACCTACTGATGATAACAGCTAAATATGTTCAGATAGTTACAAAGCAGCCTCCTCGATCCGGTCGTTCCCAGAATGACGCAAAACAGTTTGCAATGAGGAAGAGACTCGATCAGTAGAGTTATCTCCAAAACAAAATATGAAGCTGTTAGATTGGCATCTACATTTTTAAGAAATTCAACACAGAGAGATAATGTTAGTGTAGAAAAAATAACCTGACAGACTGGTTTTGCAACCCCAGGGGACCTCACCCCACATAGCTTTAGTTAGTTAGTTAGTTAGTTAGTTAGTTAGTTAGTTAGTTAGTTAGTTAGTTAGTTAGTTAGTTAGTTAGTTAG
>WURT03107412.1:0-12187 GCA_009936505.3 Holothuria glaberrima
ACACCTTAAGATAGCATTTTATCAGTGACTAAAAAAGATGGGATAACATGGCATTATTGCGAATAAAACATATACAGAATGCATCATCGAAACCTCACTGCATTTTTGCATTCTGGTTTAAGTACAAAGATAGAATGAATAAATTTATGATTACTACATAGTTCAGTATTCCTTCAGTCATCGATTTGTATTATTCTATTTTCAGTGTAGATTATGGTGGTGTACTAAGTTCATGTATCAGTTGTGTTCGTTTTAAAATAAGCAAAGCAACTTGTTAAGGCGATACCATTCTACTTCATGGAGGTAAGTAATGAGTAGAACCATTTTATCTGTAAAACACATTTATGAATGCGTTCGGGGTCACTGCGCAAAAAATCTTTACAAGCTTTTCTGAGCTTCCTCATCATTTCTGCCTTTTTGTAGCGTAAGCAAAGGCTGACTGGAAGCCAAAAGATGATGGTCTCTTCTTCATTTTTGTTTCAATTGAAAAAACTAGGCTGTACTTCAGCTCTTTACTCTCATCTTAACCAAAGTATGATTGAAAACTGCATACCTTTCTGACCTTTCCAGACCTTTCTGCTCACCTTGGACATTTGACGGATACATGTCAGTTGGCACGTAAAGAATTGCCGCTCAAGGTTTTTTTTTCCTTTGTCTTTCTTTTCTTTTTTAGGTGGAAGGCTCAATCTGCAAAGTACACCCTCGTAGTGTTTAACTAACTTCTACGACATCAATTAAAAGTTTCGGACTTATTGACAAAGAGTGAAATAGACCAAGAATTTTATAAGTACAAAAGTACCCTTTCAGTAACTCTGAGTCAAAGAGGAGTTGAAAACCATCTTCTCTGAAATATTTGTTTTTTTTTTTTTCTTTTTGTAGCTATCGGAAGAACTAAACCGTGTAAGGATAACATTTACGGTGTTCTAATGGAAGCTTCCTAGTGCTATGTCCATCGCCTGTTCGAGAAAACGGCAAAGCCGTCCTTGTACCTTTCTGGTACTGTGCAACGAATATAAGGAAAACACGTGAATGAAGTTTACAGAGCACGCTCTTCACAATTGCTCCTTATCTTAAGAACACCTGCTAGGCCTTACAAAAAATGTGTGGCAAAAGATCCAATACCACACGTGAAATACTGTGTCAAACTGCGCATTACTATGGTGGGTTGTGGGGAGGCCTGAATATTCTATGATTTTCTGCATGACTATCTGTGTCACAAATACACAGTTGACACACATTTCCAAGTGCATTGACCTGCATTTCCACAGGTTTGACATGAGGCAATGTTGTAAAGCCAAAAAAAAAACATGCTTTGACACAGGTTAGGGGAGGCCAACTGGGATAAAGTAGGTTAAGTGTGGCAAAGTGAGGAGAAGAATGGTGATGAGTAAAGTAATTCAATAATTCGATTCCGTTCACAGCTTCTCTCACTTTGAGCTCGATTCCAAGGTGTGACAATCATATAGGAAAAGTGTGGTCCCGTGTGTCAGATTGGTTCCAATACCACATGTGTCACCACTCTTAACCACATTTCTTTTCTGAAGTATTTTAATATGCAATGCCACACGTGAATATGTGCGTTCACATGTGTCATGCCACACGTTTTCTGTAAGGGTATTCAGCTATTTGAATCCGTAATATGAAGGAGTACCGATAATTTTCCAAAGCACGTCAAACCCGCCGAAAAGTTTGGTCGTAATATCCAATGTACTTTGCAGAATCTTAGCAAAGAATAAGTATCTGTAATAATCAGCCTCATGCAATTTTCAGACAGCCAGCGAGATACAGTGTCAACACATGTGCCATCCCACAAATCACCTGCTGGGTATATATCCCATTATCCCTCGAAATTCTACGGAAATGTTATTACTGGACAAATAAAGTATTTCTAAACATTTTCAGTGTTGAGAATTTTAAGCCACGCCAAGTCTAGTACTTAGGTGTGATCTGCCCTCTTAATTCTTAAATCCACAGCAACTTGAATCAAAAATACCTCTCAAAATGTCGGAAACTTTACTTTGCAGACCTTTGAATTTTAAGGACTACTTAAAGATCGTTTTTTTCTCATAGTAGAGATATGCATTTTAAAAAAGTAAACTTGAAAATATGTTCAGTAAAATTACTTTTAGGGGAAGCTGAGCTTGAAATTACTTTTAAATATCTTTCATTTTTGCATGTTATTAAAGTTAATCGTTGGAAATCATTAAAAGCTTGTTTTGGCACGGCTTGGGAAACATCACATTGTGGAACTTAAATTACAGGGCCGTGACTTGGGAGGGGGTGGGCGAGAAGGGGAGTTCCACCTCCCAGAGATTTCCAAACCGTAAATGAAATTTGGCCTGTGTGAGGAAAAATACCAAAATGCTGAAAATTCCATTGTCCTTTTTATAATGTAAAGAATCCGAAAGCCCATAGAATTGCATGTAAGGGTTTCCTTTCAGGGTACAGGCTTATTTATTTCCCATACGGTGCCATGGTGTCTGTTTTAAAGCCCATGATTACCTTTAAATATAAGCTAGACTTTTAATTGTAATTACAATTACCTTCCCTTCTTAAAATCAGACTTTGTTTCTTAAAAGCAAGAAATCTTAAAATTGGAAACTTTTAAATGCAAATTATAAGGTCTAAAATGTGTAAGCGCCCCTGCGCCATATGCGAGGTATTTCGTCTAATAACATTATTTTCTTCCAAGGCCTATTCTACGGCTATATGCGCCAACCTATAGTAGCTCCCCAACTTGCATACAAAACTGGAGCAGCCTGCATAGGGTATCAGTCTTGTAGAGGTAGTAAATAACTCGAATTTCTATTCATATTAACATTACAAAGCTTTAACAAGGATAGTTATATTTCCCATCTAAAAGATTAAACCGACCAAAAGCAGTAGAAAATATGTAATGGAGTTCAATGCTCACACCAAGCTTTGCAAAAGATAGAAGCATTTTGCATATAAGTTATTCACACAGACAAAATTTCTCAAGGACTAGGTATGTTGTCCTTCCTCTTGACAGCACGTTTTTGCTTTACGCTCTGTGCCAAAAGAGGGGGAAAAGCACCAAATGTTGACATGCACTAAAGATATTATAAGTTCAAAGCCTTGCCAAATATGAAGCCATTTCTAACTAGACCGGGCCTTACATATCACATCGTTTCCCTCCCCCCAGTGAAAAATGAGACGAAAATTACTGCTATGGACGATTTCTTCCAAAATCATCATGCCATTAAAAATCGTCAAAGGCGGTTATACATTCCAGTATCGTTGCCTGAACTATTCCATTGCAAACAGGATCGAATTAACTAGCAAAGTCGTAAACATTCAAGGTTTCTTCATATCTTGGAAGATACAATTCATTAGTAAAATTCACCCCTTGAAACTGGGCGTCATGACTTGGCCGATAGCGTCACGACTTGGCCGATTTTTTAACCGCAAAGATCATATATTTACAGTCCGACGGACGCTGATCTGGCATTGTTGAATTTTACTTCCGTGCATAACTTCACTAAATATGAACCGATTTTCATGGTTGATGATTCATTTGGGAACTAATTTAGCCACTTAATCCGATTCAAGTTACATCATAAGTGGAAATACAAATGAATCCTGGGAAATGTTTCAAAGATGGATGCCCAGTGTCTTAAGGTTAACCGCAAAAATGCGTCACTACCCTGCTGGATTAGGAAATCAAGGTCAAAGTATAAATGTCCAAGTTTCAAGCTGACGAAAACTGTAGTGTAAGTTTGTCCTTGAGCATAAAGCAGCAGTAAATCCTCATTTTAACGTGGAACGGTCGGCAGATTATGTAATAAAATATTCCTTCTTTAGTAACCTTAAAAATTGTCCAAAAGCAGCAACTTTTTCTCACAAAAATCGTCCAAAAGGCGGAGGCCAGAAAAAGGAGGACGTAAAACGTCGTCCAAAATGTTCGAAATCGTCCCATTTTTCAGTAGGTCAGCACCCTCTCCTAGGATGGCAATTATTGCCAAATTTTTCCAAAGAATAAAAATTGCCTTAACGCTGGTGGTTGCAACCACGACCACTTTAATCGAGAACCTAAAGGGGTCATTGGTCTGAGCGAGGACCTCATGACAGCCATTCTACGTACGGCTGCTTCCCCTGGAAATCGGACTATTTCAGAATCCTTTTCTGCGATTGAAAGAGAAACTTTAGCATTTTCAGGATTTTCTTTGTGCCGTTTTCAAGTAAAAAAACAAAAATGTCTCACATTTTTGTGTTTTTGAGAGAAAATTTTAACTTTGAAATTAAATTGAGGGGGGGGGGGTGTCCGAATCCCCTGTGCGCGGATCCTTCTATGTATATAAAAGGTACTTAATTACAAAGCTATTTTAAAGGTGAGACCAGAGATCCATCAGTTCAAAAGGAAATCCATACAGATAAAGATGAAGTCAAGTCAAGGGAAATATCTTCCTATAAAGACAAACAGTATAAGTACCATTTCTGGGTACCAGGCAAAATATGAAACTGAGTCTGATAATACAAAAAGGGATATTACCACTGATGGCATTTAACGCCAAATCAATCATTTTGCAATATTACGTTTAAAGAAAATCTGCTTCGACACAACTTACTTAGTAACATTGTAACAGGGATCAAATTAGTTACAAGCCTATATTTGAAAAGGTTAGATTATTTTCATTTAAAAAAAGGGGGCTGAGATAGTAGCTATCTTCCATTTAGCCTGGGGCGTCACTACTGGGAGGTGTAGGGGTGCTGCAACCCAAGGCATTTTCGAAGTGTCGTCCGTACAAAAAATCGCTATCTGTTGAGAAGAAAATAGTGCAATGCACTACTATTGTAAGACAGAATCTTTATTTGGGACAACACAAATTATTTCTGGAAATTTTATGATCACCAATTTTCACTTAAAGGGGATTAGTGTCGGATGGACATGTTACTTTAGGTAAATAATTTAAAAAAGTAGAAAAGATTTCTGTTAATGGCCGAAGCAGTGAATTATTATATAGTTTTGTCAGTAAGTGTCCCTACCACACTATTCGAAAGCCATTTTCTTTTGAAGAAATCCAGGCTGTGAGGAAAAAGAAGCCTCTTCTTACATGATTGTGAGCTGCGAAGTAGACATCATGTCCGAAAGTGTAAAATAAAAGCCTTTTGAAATGGAATGCAACTCATCCCGACTACTCGTCGGAAGTGAGTTGTCGTTATTAGTGGTCAAATGCTTCAACTTGTAGTCTGTTTGTTGATTATTTAATTTTGTCCACAGCACAATAACGAGGTGGATATATTTAAGTGTATTAACTGTTTACTAGTCGCACATGTGGGTGAGCTCTAGTCTAGTCGGTGCAGTATGCACTGATTTTCGACTAAGTTACTAAAGTCGTGGTTTTGAGTTTGTTCTCGTTTGCTGTCAACTCTCTAGTGCGTAGCTTTGTACTCCAATCGTTGCAAAAGCGGTTGAATTTTCCCGGCTCCTTTTGAAGACGTAGTACCTTAAGACCGTAGCAAAAGGCGTGCATTAGTTTATTGAAGTCTCCGTGATCCTTAATTGCTCCCAATCCTCAAACCTGCTGCGTCATAAAGGAATCGAATGTCCGTTATAGTCCCAGTTACTAAAAAATGAATAAGCAAACATTCCATATTTATATATATTGCTTAGGGCGTATACGTGGTTATATTTGTACAAAGGTAATCGTTATGTAAAATAAAGGTAAACAACTAAAACGTTCGTAAAAGTGTTATTTTCATGCATCTTCTGCTCTTGTTGTTCTCTCTAAACTTCAAATCAGATATAGTGTAATTATTGTAAAACTCTACAAAAACACACACACATACCCATAGCATCCGACCCCGTGACCGAACACAGCTTAGGCGCACACATACGTACCCTCACTGCCTTACGGGGTCTTGTACACAAGACCAGGTAAGGAATTCACGAGATTTCCCCATCCGCCGGGCTACCCGCGAACTAGGCGAGTAAACGTACATGGCCTGAGATCCAAGGCAGGAACTTGCAGTCGCGTGTGACATGTCTCACTTGTCCCAATTTTTGGATAGCTACTCACAGTTTCGAGCCCCGCGTGAGCATGACAAGACGCGCGAGCCCCGAGATCTCGCCGACCGCTCGGTACCCGTTAAGGATACGTTTGTGAGTGCTCTACTATCCTTCACTCTCCCCACCATCAATCCCACTGCAGCTTAAACAACAAGACCAGAGTTTAGTCTGAATAAAGCTATTTTGACAAGATAAAGACAGATTTCATGGTCTGTTTAGTGCGTATTCTGTGCTATTAGCTGACAGTTAATGGTTTGTTCTGTTGTCCATAATTGTGTAAGTGTTCCAGAGGTACCTAAGTCTTTGCCTCCTGATCCTATTGAAAGGAAAATCACTGAAGTGGTCACAAAAGGGGGCAACTGTTCCCTGAGTTGAAGAGTATGGTATACTCCTTATTATTCGGGAAGTTTGCCTTTTGTCGAAATTCAGATTGTTGGGGAAAGATGAGTGCCTGAATAATTATCTGCAATGACATAGACACTATGTCCGACACTGTGACAATAAAAGCCTTTGGAATGAAATGCAACTTAACCTGACTTCTCATCGGTGACGAGTTTTTGGTACTCGTGGTCAGTTGTGTATGGTCGCAGCTGGATTGTAGGTTAAACACGCAACTTTTTCCGCGTTGATGTAAGTCTACCTGTTATCAATCACATCATGCGTGGGAGCACATTTATTTCTGTAACCGTCGTCTTATTTTACAAACACCTATCTGTTGACCAATCATAAAAACAGTTCGTAGTTGGTTTCATGACAGCTATACACTACAACGACTTTACTCAAATGAGAAGAGCCCCGCGTGCCCCCCCCCCCCCACCGACTCCACTACGAATATCAAACAGGTTGCTGTTTCTGATGTGTTGATGTACAAAGATTTAAGTGACGAAAGGTCCCAGGGACGCCCACGATTGCTATTGCGGATACAAAATACATGGCAATGCAAGTTGGGTTTTCCTTGATAATAGAAGCTATTGTTGTGCATTTCTAACAGGTATTTTGCTAAACTATAACCATTGAATTCGAGTTGCTATTTATGTGTTTATGAACTCCACGTAATGCATTCGAGCATGCGTATAATGTACAGTACCAGTGGTACGACGAAAACGTCACGCAGTTAGTCACTGATTTTTCATTTTTCTTTATTTCGGGTGAGGAAGTGCTGTACTAAAACCAAAGTGTGTGCGCGCTTTCGAGGAGGAAGTTTACTGGTCTAGTAATTGCCAAGTCAGTTGCTGAAATATATACATATTGCTACTTCTGTGAAGTAAACGTCATTCAAGATTTCGTGGATTTCCAGAAAAAAAAAAGGTTGGTAGAGTAACCAGTTGTATGGGTCATCCCTTTCATTTTACCGCGTGTTTGGTCTAGTGGTAGAGCATCCGCCTCTCACGCGGGAGGTCCGGGTTTGATTCCCATGTCGAGTCATACCAAAGTCTTTAAAAGTGGAACCTTCTGCCGTTGTGCGTGATGCTCCGTATAAGCAGTGGAGTAAGGGAAAATAAGCCAGTGAGCCACAACTGGGAAAAAGGCCGTGGCCGGCTCGACTTGAACCAATTGGTTGGAACTGGGCCGTTAAACCTTATCTAACTTTATTACATCACACTTGTTCAAACTATGTTGAGGATGTTCAATCGCTAGTCAAATATTAAGAGAACAAAAAATATCCGGAGCAATATTTTCACCCAAAAGGCAGGTTCTGTCTCATACACCACTACCATTTACAAGTCGAGGAAGTAATCCAATTGTAGATGGAAACTACGTAAAAGAAACAACAGTTACATTACAACAGTTGACATTGTGTATTTATTTCTCGTTTTGAAAGGTTTAGACCAAAAACCCTCGCAATAATGCTATAGGAGGTATGTTTACCACAATGGTAAGAAAGTATGTTGATAAATAATGTTCGTACTGTGTTTTGCCTTGTTTTCCATTCGATCACGAGTGTTCAATTAGTCCAGCTGAATCAGAAGTCATGCACACTCTAAAAACTGTTGGGTAAACTTCTACCCAAGTTGATTACGTTTGCCTCCTCCTAAATTGTTGGCTAAAATAATACCCAAGTTGGTTACAAAATTACGCATTGCATCGTAACATTTACCCCAACGAGGGTAAATTTTTAACCAACTTGGCCTTTTTTTTACCCAACAGTTTAGCAGGAGGCATTTGGAGTGTACTTAGTTCAAGGTTTGTTTATATGAGTTTCCTTTCAGTAGGATCCGGGATTTGATGATACTGGTTACCTATAACCAGTAATGAATTGTATTTTCCAAAGTCAACGTATTTGAACTGTCCTTTCATCACCCATATTACTTTTCAAATTTTAACTTATTTCCCATTTCCTGCACTATTTAGTGATAGCTTAAAATCTAATATATCGAAAACAGTTTATAGACAGACGTATACAAAGTATGTAAGAGCCCCTTTAGTGGAGATTTCTTCCAGTCTATTGAAGCACATCCATACTTTTATGCTAAATTAAAATACTATTTAACAACAGAACTCAAATCTCTTTGATGTTGATAGAGAGTTTAGGGCAACTTCAAACAATACATTTGGGTAACAATGGGCTATGAATATCAAATAACGCTTGAATTAAACTATTGTGAAACCCAAAAGTGTCTGATGCAGTTTTAGCTACCGCCAAGATGGCGAAATTTTACGTGGGAAGCAAATACTGAATGTTTACTTTCCTGGATTGCTTGAGATAAAAGGATAACAGCAATGTTTGCATACATTAAAAAATATCATCTAGAAATGTTATATCTAATACGATACAGTGGAGGCCTAAATCATGACGCTCTGTAGTTGAGGTAATTGCTTAAAATATACTGGGGACTGATGAATATATACTGTGGGGATTTTCTTCATAAAAATGCCTATAGTTAGTTCTGACCTATAGTTAGTAACTGGTATCCAAATTTAATACAGTTGTTTTTCCTCGGCTTTATGCTCGTCCAGGGCAAATTATTGCTTTAGTGTACTGCAGGTTCGTCATACTCTCCCATGGATTACCCGCTTAATAAAAACAATCACATCGATCCTATTCGAAGCCCCATGCAATACAACAAGTCGCTATGTAAGAATTTGCATTATATGAACAGCATTTAATCTATTTCCTTTTTTCTTTTGTGACATTTCTGTTAACTATTAAAACTTAATTTTAGCCTCAAAAACTCTTAAAGTTGTGCTATGCTTATTTTAAATAGTCAAGGGAAATACTGTTTTTTTTTTCATTATTTCCATGTAGACATTTTTTCATCTCGTGTGTCTGATAAAATTTAACAATTAAACTTAAAGTGAAGGAAATCTACAGACATTTCGATCACTTCGAATGCTTAAATTTGTGATGTATTCACATTCAGTTATTGATATAAAGTACACTTTCACAAGAGGCTGCTTTTTTAACAACAGGCCTACGATAGAACTTTGCAAATATCTGAGCATTGCTCTACCATGCAGTTTTTAATGTCCTGGATTAGAACTTTTTGGACTTGTAAACTTGAGCTGACGTAGAAGCAGCACGCGTGCTATGAGCCTTGAAGACATCAGTATTCACACCAGCTGCAGTCAGAACACCCTTAATCCATTTGCTTACAGTTTCCGTACCCACGGGTGCATGTGGTCCTCTATAACTTATGAGAAGTTTACCTTGGTTTCTTAAACATTTCGTTCTTTCAGTGAAATAAACGTTTAATAGCAGAATAAACACAGATTGCATCGTTCTCGCAGTATCTACAAAACGCTACCTTTCAACCTTCATTTCCAGTACAAGATTGTTTAATCTTGTCAGGGATGTGGAATACATATTCATTTGGATTTGTCAGCATAATATCGAGATCTAATAAACACAGGGTTAGACACCTTTGGGCTAACACTATAACGATGCTAAAGAAACCAGTTAATACGTCAACAGTTTCAAAGAAAGATTTTCATTCCGGCCAATCTCCTCTATATACTTGAGGACCTCTGACACATCCCATGTTGTATCATCTCAGGCAAAAAAAAAATCCTGCATAAAATCCTTCAAAAAGTCCTACATCAAATCCTGCAGGTTTATGGCAGCAAAACCACTCACTTTTCCTGCAGGATTTCTGCCCGACCTTTTTTGAGGATTTATGAAGGAAAACTGCAGTGTTTCTTAAAGAATAGTGAAGGATATTTGCAGGGTATTGAAAGGATATTTTCAGGTTCCTGTAGTAATAATACAGGAATTTTGCAGGTAATTTAAAGAAAAACTGCAGTGTTCCTTAAGGAGTAATGAAGGATTTTCGCAGGGTATTGAAAGGACATTTTACAGGTTCCTGCAGTAATTATACAGGAAATTTGCAGGTAGTTTAAAGGGAAACTGCAGTCTTCTTAATAGATTCACTGAAGGATTTTTGCAGGATATTAAAAGGATATTTTAAAGGTTCTTGCAGTTATAATAACTGAATGTTGCAGGTAGCTTAAAGTAAACAGACAGGAAATATACAGAGCAATTGCAAGATATCTAAAGGTCCATTAAGAAAATCCTGTAGTTAACCTGCATACCATGTGGTAAACTGCATAGCACTGGGCAATAAGAAGTTTGTGAAAAAACCTTCCAGAACAACATTTAATGTGACATTGTGAGAAACTGTCTCACAGAGTTCAATTCGCAGAACTTTCAATTAAAATCACCAGGAGCTTGTAGTTTATGAATTGGCATAACATTCCTCATAACATATTTATACACAAAAGTGAGTTTCACTGAAATTTCAAAAACTGATTTAAGTTGATCTTCCTGCTTACTGGCTCTTTGAATTTTACCAGTTTCAAGATTTTGACCATGATAGGATCCTTTATTCAGAGCACTTAAAATCACAAACAGCTGAACAAGTTAGTCACGGTAGAAAAATCTGTCATTTTCTTTGTCGGTTTGCTCCACAATGTAGCATAGTTTTTTTTTTCAAAATTTTCTACACAAAGTATTGTTCTGGTAATTAATGCAGCTAAAATTAATTGTCACTTGCTTAGTTGCCACTCCAAATAGATCTACTCCACCAACAACAGTTCCAAAATGTCCACTTTTGTAGCACTGCAGTTCTGGGACAAAAACATCAGAAGTCAATGTGAAGAATAAGCAACATCCGGGCAGCTTCAGACTTCTTGCTGAATATATATACTTTAATCTGGTTTGATCATGTCCTATGTACTGCACTTCTGTAAGTTTTCTCCCACATGTAAAAAATTGTTCTTGAAACATTTTCCCTTTTCATGGACAGAGTTTTTTTTTTTTTTTTTTGCTCCAGCAGCCATGTTGCTTCTTTCACCTTCTTGTTATCAGCTACTGACCAGTGCTTACATACTAGTACTGTACTACTGTTCTGCACAGTCTGTACATACAATTATCCTGTGCTTCTCAGACAAAGGCTTTGAATAAACCTTGCTTGAATAGACCTCCACTAGTTTGCGTGTGGCTATTGTCCAGTCACATTGACTTCTGTTCTGTGGACAGTGACAGGCAGAGTTCAGCTTATTTGGATATTGCATCACTGTTAATTGTAAAATTAAAAGGACTTGCTCTTCAGCAGTGTAAAGAGAGTGCAACAATACAGCAGTAATCTAGTGCTGTTGTTGATGAGGTGAAACAATTTTGTATAATTCTTAATGAAGACTGTAAAGTTAGTAGAGTCGGTTTAACGACACACCATCGCGTATGTGTTATATAGACTGTAAAACAAAACGAAAGCGGATGGGGGTGGGGGACAGACTAGCTCCAGGATTCACAACCAACAGAAAATTGCTGCCGGAAACTTTTAATAGCTAGTAATTTATTTCCCACAGGTTTTTTTTATTTGTTGATGTCCCCTCTCCTACTTAATTTACACACTAATAATTTGGTCATCTAAGGTAGGGATCCCTTCGAAGGGGCAAGAAGTCAACTTAGAACCATTGAGGTGCATATCCATAAGAGGCGAAAATCCTTGGGGTGGAGATATACATATATATTTCCTACGTAGGTTTAGGCGATATTTTTATTGACTGTCTTTTTTTTAAAGAGTAAATTTGCCTTCACTAAGGCCCCTCCGGGCCCCTCCCCCACTCTGTTCTTGACAACACCTAACATAACATAACAAATTTAAGGGCAAAGGAGGGCAAAAGCCCCATAAGATGCCCTGCAATCCAAACCCCAAATAA
>WURT03107423.1:0-12186 GCA_009936505.3 Holothuria glaberrima
GCGCGCCTTACAAACTCTTTTACCGACACGCAGTGACGTCTTTGTTTGTAAACAGTGAATGAGTCTATAGAACATTCTTCAGTTTCTTACAAGGAGAGATGTAATATCAATAGATATCATATAAAGATTATAAAAGCTACTACTTGAACAAGGCAGTAAATGTATGGTAACAAGGGATTACGGAAAAACCGTGCTGACTACTGGCGGGACAGAACGTCAACCCCAAATTATGGTCCAATAGCAGGTCAAGAACCGCAGGTTAGGAAGATTTTATGGTCCCTTAAAGGCGGTAAATAGAGGTAATTGCGGAAAGCAGGTTGGCCATCTCTGATCTAAGACGTCACCACTGGTTGGCGCCGGTAGCCCCCTATTTTCTTTAAAAAACCTCTTACCGCGTTAAATGACCCTTCCCACCGCTGTAAAGCTGCAAATATGACTATCTATTAAGCATTTTGTTATTTAAGCGGCATGGAAAAATGTTAAGAATAAACCATGTTTATAGAAACATTTTTATATAATAGCAAATATATAAATAGCATTAAGAAGTTCATTAGAGTCCTCGGGGTGGGGGCCAGTAGGGGCCTGTCGTTCTCTACCAATAGAAAAGCTCATATGCTTCAGTTTCATGCAGCGGAAACAAAAAGTAATCATCTGATAGGACTGTGAGTCTGGTTTGTTGACTAATTACCATAAAAAAATTAGGTATCTCTATATTCAGACATTTCAATGACAAAGGTCACGTGTACTTAGTATCGTGTTTTTGTTCGACAACTAACACGCCTTCTCTAAATACCCGATATTATTGGAGCATTTAATGGTCATCCTATCTTGAATAAACTATAACAAAAATTTGCTTTCCAAAACTCACCATTCCTTTTTCTGAGTGGGGTACATCATATGTATCAAGTTAACAGCCGTTTAGTCCAAGGTCATTGCAAGTGCCAGAAGTTTATTTCTGTGGAAGATATTCGCTTCAATTGATTGTGTCTTCAGCGTCACCTGGACTGTACACCCATATATCACTGTAAAAACGCTTGGGTCAATTTGACCCCAAATTGGGTCAGGAGAGAACCGAATTAAGATATTGGGTGAAATATTGACCCAACTAAGGCCACATCTGACCCAAATTGGGTAAAACTTGACCCAAAATGTTGGTTCAGTTTCCTGGTGACTCAAGTGTTTTTTAGAGAGAAAAATCAGCTGACTATTTCATGAAGGTTAAGTTGCCATGATTCATCAAGAGAATATGTTGTTAAGTTACACAAACCACGTTTCATCTGACAATGAAAATTTAAAAGATGAGCCCATAAGATCCGAAAATTAAAAACAGTAAAACCATTGGGTTTTGACATGTCAGTTTGAAAGATAATGCCGAGACTTTGAAGCAAATTTAAAATGTATTATGAAAGCCAGAGGAAGCGTCGGTCCACGTCCTATTTATTAAAAGATTACGCCTGTAGTTAGGAAGGCGTATAATTTTGAAAAAAGGCGATTACTCTGCAGTGTTGATGTATTGAGTGAATAATTGAACGGATCACAAACATATGAAGAAAGTATGCAAGTTACTCCGACTCAGTTACAAAAGTGAACAGACACACTTCAAATCATCGCCTTAGCCAGTACTCCGGGAAGCAAATGAAGTTTAACAAATTGCAACGACAAACATTCGCCTATGTTGATAGCAACGGACAGCCGCTACGCAGGCTACTTTGTGACTGACGAGAACTGAATGTGAGGATAAATCCTATGCCAGCTTCAGATTGTTGATCAATTGTAATTAAAATCGCCATATTTGGATGACAAAGCATGTTGAAAAGATAGAAAGATTTACCATGTTTTTAGCATGTTTTTTCTTTAAGTTCGTCTTTAAATATTGGGTAGTTTTATTGCATATGCAGTTGTAATTTAAGAAGAGTTTAAAATCGCATTTCAGTACCCTGGCGATGAAAGGACAGCAAAACTCTAAGCCCAATTAAAAAAGTTTCACATCTTTCTTGAGGGACAGGATATGACCATTCTCAAGAAAGCTGCCATTTTGCCCACTGCCTGACTTGTAGCATACCTGTATGTTTCTGTGTGTTTATCTTTGTATTATGTTTCACTTTTTTGCTCCACGCAACTATAAAACTTACTTGATGTTATCAGATTACAAAATTGATATTGAGTCCCTTCATTCTTTTTCAGGGAATAACCAGGTGCGCCTAATTTAGTTTGAAATAAAAGCTCAGTATTACAAATCATCTCTTATTTTCGTAACAATTATACTTTACAAGGGAGTTGCTATTTGACAAATAGCAACTCACTGACGTCTCAATGTCAAGTAAAAAGTACATTTACATTATGTTACAGATTAACCAAGGAGCTATACTGAGTTAGTTAGTTAGTCAGTCAGTTAGTCAGTCAGTCAGTCAGTCAGTCAGTTAGTTAGATTAGGCTTTACGGCTCAGTTTGCAACCAATTGGTTTAAGTCGGGCCGGCCACGGCCTTTTTTCTGGTTGTGGCTCACTTAGTGAATTTAACTCTTCGATAGCAGAAACATTGTCACATGATGAAAAAGATCCAATCATCAATTAAGATACAAGAGAAGGCGTAACCAAATTGGGCGAATGCTTTTTCTTTTGTATGATTTTCTGGATGGCAGATGGATCTCCGACATGATAGGAAGTAAACTTTAAAAAAAGATATCATCTGGTAAAAGGAAATGGGTCTATGACGATATAACATACGGATTGCCACAAGCAGGCTCCTTACGGATGATGAGTATGGTGGTACCTAGGCAACTACAAACAAGCTATGAAGCAGAGTTGTAATCAAGTCGTGACTCGAGTCAGAATTTCCAACACTACCTGACTTGAAAAATTCAGAGACAGGTTAGCCACCCCCGGCGGGGAATTTTTCTATTTACATGGGAAAGTCTTAGTCGGTACGATGAAGTGTGTAGTCCCCGTCCCCAACGGCGACCAGTTTCCCTAACTATGTACATGTTTTTGCTTTCAAATTTCTTCAATCCGCACCAAAATTATCAGGGCGCTTCGCGCTGTAGATCTACTCCATTTTTCATAGCTCTGTTTCATATGGCTAAATAGTACAAGCTCTTTTCACCTTACCAAGTGATATATTGGTAGAGTACACTTATAAGTAAAGAACAGTAATTAGATCCCATCTCACATAGATGTGTGTTAATGAAAGTCGATGAAAATTTTTACTAGGGAAAGTTGCCTCTTTATCGTGAATCAGAGTGTAGTTTTTAGACTCGTTTTTTTATATTTCATTAGAGCCTTTGTGCCCACTGTATCAGTTTCTATAAGACTGAAATAAACGATGGTTTTCTTCAAAGGCAATAGGCGATCGCCCAAGAATTTGCTTTGAAAAATCAGCAACTTCTTGCAAATCTCGTCTTATTGCACTACAATCACCTTTGAAGACTTTTTATACATAACAATTACAAACAATGGGCAAAACAAGGAGAAATTCTCCTTGAATTTTACAATTCACTAACAAAAATATTGTCACATGATCAAAATAGGCCATTCATGAACTAGTGTGATGGGGCATACTAACTTTGATTGGTGTGACTGCATTTTCCCTTTAACTTGACTGTTTGAATCTAACTTGCCCACTCTCTAGGTCACGTTGGGAGCTGAAAAAATGTTGGCGAGTAGTATGTGTGTGGGAAAACTGTAACCCGAGTTTTCATTTAAAAAATTCCAACGCAGTCATTACTACTGTTTTCATGTAAACAAGTTTAGTATTTAGTTTCGATTAATACCATTTTCCCACCAGAGAAAAAGGTAAGTCTTTTTTCATCTTGTTATGATATATTGTAAAAAACATTTTACAAACGGACCTTTATTAATTGGTTTCATAACTGTCTAATATAGTTTTAAGTGTAAACAATCAATTGACTGTCACTCTTTAAATCATATTTAAGTACTATTTGGAATGTTAAAAGTAAACCTAAATTATATTTTCGTGGAAATTTAAACCTACAAAATCGATAAGGTAGGTGTTCTCTTCTCTAATAAATGGACAAAGTGAGTCACCCACAAGGAAAAGAAACAGATTTTTATTTCCCTAATATTTACTTTGCCCGTTTCATTTTCAAGAAAATGTATGGGTACTTTTCGTACGTTAACATATGTCACTTTATTACAGGTTCCTGTTAACATTGAACCTGTTGAAGGGTGGAAAACTGGAGACAGTGACACGGACTAAAGAGACAAAGCTCGATGAATTTGCGAGGTTGCAAAGAGAAATAAGTAAATATATGAGAACCGTTGCCGGTTATCGAACAAGAGAAATGCAATGAAGGAAAATACTAAAATAGTAAATAAAACTCTTTTAACTCGGTGCAAACTATCAAATCTGATATCAAAGGAAGGACGTTAATGCCGTCTTTAAGATTGTAATGGTTAGGACTAAATTTTGAAGATTTGGAAGCAATTAAGGGGTTCGAAGCTAGGGTGTTTCTGTACCAAAAAATCTCAGAGATTTAACTCCAGACTGGCTGAAAATACTTTTCTTTTAAAAGTCTCAACGACCAAGAAAGGAGGGCAAACCCGAATCTCCCAAGAGCGCATGATGTGTCGGAAGCCATCACTCGAAATGAACAGATCATGTACATGATCTTAGGCAGAAGATAAACGGAGAAGTAATCTCCAAGTTAACTCGAGGTTTCAAATATGGCACTTTGGATTCTTTCCAATGCACAGTAGCGGCCCGGGTGTAAAAGAATTATTATATCATTTTTAACTCAGACGTCAGATGATTTTAACAAAGCTGTTGTCAAGTTATACTATGCTGTAACGGTCTACAATACATAAACAGTAGTTTGGATGTAAGTTTCGTTTCTTACATAGCTAGATTTATGACTCTGCGTATTTTGATACAAATTGTAGCGCGGTTAGAATCTCTGGGAACGAAGCTTTACAAAGTTGGAGAAAACACATGGCAAAAAAGGATCTAAGAACAAACTAATACTCTACATATAACGCGCTTAGTCCTCAGTAGTGACTTGGTAAAACTGAAAGACTCCCTCTCCTCCCCCTCCTTGCAATTATTGCGAAACTATATGTAAATGAAACGTCCGTGTATGGAGTCTTTCAGTTTTACCAAGTCACCACTTGGAACTAAGTGCGTTATATGTACAGTATTAGACGTAGTGATGTGAACGTAGTCAATCAGCATATAGAACAAAACAACATGGCACCAATGTTGGTTTGACGAATACATGCACTGAAGAACTTCAGTTACAATGTAACCTCCTCAAAAATTGAAAATTTACAACCTGCCTTTTTCATTAGAAGTTTTGTTAGCCCATCGGCTCTTGTTAACCTTTAGGTTACATGAAAATGAACGATTGAGGTTAACTTGCATTAAAAGAGAGCGAATGCAAGTTTTCCTTTATGAAGTTATATAAAACGTGAGTTTTCCTTCTATTTTGAAGATTGCATCATTACTTCAGAAAAGCGCAACTGTAATGTTACACCGCTGGCAGCTTGAAATGCGAAAAATAGTTTGTTTTACTATTAATTTAGTGGTGCTGACAGGGAAATTGCAACCTTGGATATTTCATGCACGACTGTAATTTCTCATCAAAGCAAAACTTGCCATATGGACATTTTGATATTATTAATAATGTACGGATGTCCCTTTAGCAAGCGTCGTTTCCTTTATATCTGTATGCAAACCAAATTCAGAAATCCCTTTCATTAGTTCGACTCCCTTTACAGGAAGAGAGCAGGATCGCACTATTACCAGTTTGAAGATCATCGTGAAATAATTTCTGTGTTACTCTGAAAACCTTCCTTGTTTTTCGGAACAGTTTCATTTTTGGACCGGAAAGTACATGCTTTTCGAAAGTATCATTTGCGACTGCTACTATGTTTAATGGGTTTATCTTAGATTACTTTGAGCAGTTAGAATGCGTCATATGCACGAATGAATAAGTGATTTTATTTCCTTTGTTTGCAAATTTACCCATTAAATAACTCCTCTTACTGGTAGGCTTTAAAATACACTATTTTAGAAAAAAAATGGATATTGAAACACGTACAATCGAATGGACATATGACACTGTTTTGTCCATGTAAGAGTTTGAGTGGCTTACTGGACGTAAGGAATAAAACAAATAGTAAATATTACCCCTCAAAAGAATGGCAGTTGTGGTCACTGTAATAAATGACGCTTGTAACATTGGACTTACAGACGCGAAAGAACCGCATTCAAGAGAAATACAGAAACACCAATCTATCGTGATTTTAAAATGAAGAATGGGTCGTCTCTCAGTTTCTAATAAATATTTGCATAATATTGGTAAGTTTAACAGTCAACATTCTAAACCTTGGTTTTTCGGGGTTTTTTTTTTTTCATTTTGTTTTTTGGTATTTTTCTTTTGAGAAAAAATTGTTTTTTGCTTAGATGATTGAGACATCATCTTAAAAAATCTTGATCACTATA
This sequence comes from Holothuria glaberrima, assembly GCA_009936505.3. Lineage (NCBI taxonomy): Eukaryota > Metazoa > Echinodermata > Holothuroidea > Aspidochirotida > Holothuriidae > Holothuria > Holothuria glaberrima. The sequence continues at coordinate 6,460 of WURT03107423.1, forward strand.
CCTGATGCACTTTATATTGTTAGTCAAATTACGACTTTGTCAGCCACCTAGCAGAAATTACTTATCCATAGGCCTATGATTTAAGGGAATGGAGCTACACCCCACAGAGTCAGGGGAAACCTTTTACTTGGGGTAACTTTTGCACAGGTTAACACAGGTTTTTCTAAGGCAGAAACTGCTCAACAATCCCAGAAATACCCGTAAATCTATCCAACTTTTCCAATAAAAGGTGTTCAGTACAAGTACCGGTCATTTCACTCATAACATGCGACGTGTTACGTAGTCTTCTGTGACATGAAGTAAGGGAGACATAAGGAAACGATAAATATTTTGATAATTCGCGTTTAATAAAGTTGGCTTGACTCAAATCTTTTCATGGGAAAATATTTAAACAGTTTAGCAATCCAGTGTATATGCTAACGTTTCAGAAGAAAATATCATGGTTCTCAATTTCTCAGTAAGGACTTTAATGACATTTTTCTGTCTTAAAAAATATACAAGGATATCATCTTTCACGTATTTAACAGGAGAGTTGTTCGTAGTGAAAAACCAACGATTTTTTTAAAGTATTCTTTGCCTGCATGTCACGTAATCAGGTTTATCAATAGCTGATGTTTTACATGGTTTTGCTCTCATTCCGGAAAAAAATACACATTAGTGATTGTTACTGAAACTTAAAGCTAGTAGGCTGCGAGTCAATGGCAATGATCTGTACGGTTCTTTCATGGGTAATTAATTGATGGATATAAGAAGGATGTGGACAAGTATTTGTGAATAAATCTTAACTGAAGTTGAATATTTTGCAAACTAAGTGTTTTCTTTTATTTTTATGGATACACATTATTAGGGCAAAAATGAGAGGAAAAGTTGTCTTAGTTTTCCAGAAGTTAATTAGTGTAATTAACACCATTATTAATGCTCCCACTGTGTGCTGTGTGTGTGTTTTTTTTCTTTTGTTTTTCTTTGCTTTTTAGAATCGTCGTTTTCAGGAGAGATGGTGGTTCTATCAACCTTTACTAAATGCTATGATAAATATTACATTTAAAATATTATGACTGTCTAGTTAAACAGATTGCAGTTTCAAAGATTACTATATGAAGTCACTGGTGAGTAGTTTGATTTTTAGTCCATATAGTTTCATACTGACATTTTGTTAACCTTGACGTCACACCCTTAGAGACTCCCCGCGTTTGGTGTGAAAACAATCAATGTCAATCTACGTTGTGCTCACTGCATGCTCTTGCTTCATGCTTAAAGTGAGACAAAAAAATGAAAGAAGCTCAGACAACATCAATTATTTTCAGTCCAGCTTCTGTTAATTCTGTAAATTTGATTAAATAAATGACGCCAAATTTAACAATCTGAAGTGCATAGATCGTTCACACAGTTTATTACCATTTTTTGCATGTTTTATCTCAACTTATTAAAGTCGATACATTAATCATTATAAATAGGTTAATGTTAATATGTTTATGTATACATATTCATTTTTGTCTCCATATTTTTATCTTCATTTTGATCCTTTTTATTTTTGTATAAATTTGTTGATATTTTGTAGTTCATCGTTTTGCTTATCTATTAATGATTTGCTCGTTTTACATGCATATTCAATCCACAATTGCAGGGCGTGTGGTTGAAAATGGGGTGGGTTAGTTAGTTAGTTATATGAGGTTTTACGGCCCAGTTTCTAACCAAATGGGGTGGGAGGGATAGGGGCCTTTCAGACTATGAAACCTGTCCTTCCGTGTTAATTTCTTACTGTCAAGTGATGCAGTTTCCTTCACATAATCGCCATCATGGCTGAATAGAATAGAATAGAAAATGGCTGTAAATACAGGTGAATGATCGAAAACGAATTCTAGCATTTTAAACTATTATTTAATTAGTTTAAGCTCATAATTTGAATCAGACAACAAAGTACTTCAACGAAGTCTCATAAAAGCGAGAAACAAATATAAAATATGCAGAAGCAAATTTTCATGAAAATTGTATGTGACTTTGTTTTCATTCAAGCTTGTTTCGTTGGGACTTTTCAAGCATAAGAAATGTTATCAAATCATCAAGGTATAAACGAAGTCACGTTGTATGCCTAGCATGAGAGGACCCGATTCTGACAGTTTAAAAAAGTAGAAATAAGAAATTGACTTTAAGTGCAGATTTCCTCCTACTAGACAAACTACTTTTCCAAATTAACTTTACATCTTGACCCTTCATCAAATTAAAAATATGTCTGTTACACCTCCTGAGACCCTGAAAGTGCTAACCTGCATTAAGATAATTTACCTTACGCTATACTCAGATGGGTAAGCTACTGCTTAGCACACTACTGTGTGTAATGTTAATGGTACATCCTGTAGACTGAGCGATCTGTTATGCACTGCAGGCTACAGTATATATCACATGTACTCCAAAAAGTATAGCACACAGTTTATCAAAGACTTCAAAGTGCTATGTAATTAAACTCTAGAAACGTCCTGGTCAAACTTACATTTATCGGTCAAAACCGGACACTGAACCTGAATCTTATCAATTACTACATAATGCATGTTAAAAAATGTCCAGAATTGAGTCATATTTGAACCAAATCTAGTCAAACGTTTAACCAGATTCTGGTGAGTTTACAAGGAAACAAAGATCCGATCAAACGAGCGTATTTAACTAGTCTGATATTCATTTATAAGTAACAAAAAGAGTGCCAAATTATACATTTAAGTGAAAGCTGAATGGACAGAGATCAAACGTTCATTCTGGTTACTTCTTTTCTCCAATTCATCGTTATTTCTGACTTAATCGAAAAAAAAACATGCAACTCGGAAATACTGCTGTCTAACTATTGCCAAGTGGACAAAATACTAACAGCATCAAACGTTCTTTTCGACGAGTCAGGAAAAATGGACTTGAAGATTAAATGCACATAATGCAACTTTTAATGTTACAGTAGCATTATTTTCAGCATCCCACTGTCAAATTCATGTTTACAAAATATTGATAAATTTCTTTTAAATAAACTCCTAAATGAAAAAGAAATTGTCTTTGAAAATGAAATTAATCCAAGACAGCATTAACGGGTCAGCTTCCTCAATAGCTAAGTGTGTGGTCTGTCGGGTAATTTTATTGTTTATAAGGGACCAATAAAGAGTGTTGCTGTTTATAGTGATGGAAAGCCGAATACGAAGGGAATGTCCGGCATAATGTAAATTATAAAAATAAAATAGACAAGAAGTTATTTCTGCTGAATTTATGTAAATTTGTTAATGAATAATTCATTTTCAACTAAGACTACTGAGCAGCTTTTAATAAATCTTACTAGTACGTCTTGATCAATAGAGGCTCTAACAAATTTTGTTGGGGAGAGGGCAAAACAGATCAGTATTCAAGGAGTGTCGGACCCCCCCCCCCCCACCCCTCCGGCAATATCAATCGTCCGCTCCATATGGTATATAGTAGGAATATGGAGATTATTTTGAATTTTAACCAGATAATATGTTAACATTATTTTTTGACGACCGTGCTTTGCAAAAGTTCGGGGCGCTTGCCCTCAGTGCTCCTAGGGCGAGCCGCCAATGGTCTTGATAAATACCGTCAAAAATAGTCTACTCACCTACTGAGAATTGCAGTTCTTACCAAATAGGTTACTAGGCACAGTTAGCTCCCTGGTTTAGTACGTTTATAACTATAACCGTCACAGTCCAAGGTCGATGCACTTTACCAAATAGGATATCAGCTACCAGGCAAACTCAACAATGCTAGGCTGAACATACACGAGAAGGGGGTCGTTCCTTTAGTATCTCCGTTGGGTGGGGCTTCACACCCTCCTCCGGGGTTACGCAGTGAAGCACAGGAAATCTGACAAGTTGTGCATAAACTGATGAAACGCTCTTCGGCAACCCCACCAATAGGGGCATCGTCATCTAAGGCTGCTGTACAAACTAAAAGGAAAGAAAACATAGTTTCAGTGATGTCATCAGGATGATAAATAATAAGAATAGATACTAAACTTTTATTATTCTTCACTTCATAACTATTGTTACATTCTAGTCTCTGTGGTAAAAATGACGCAAAGAAAACGCCAAATAAGATTTTTTTTTAGCACTGAAAGTTAAAGCTAAATAATGAATACAAACCACCATCCCCTTTGTCTTCAAATGTAGCTCAGCACTTTAATAAACTTTGAACGTTAACTTCTGAAGTGTTTATCTGACAATTTCACTCCATGAGTTGAGTAAATAATGGTTGTCAGGCCGTTACCATAGGTGTGGGAGAATAAAAGTCTTGGGAATAAAACTTCAACTTTAAGCATACCTCGCCGTTAAAGGGGAAATATTCTCATCCCAGACAGTTCAAATTCTCCCAACTAAGTTAGTTCTAACTCCGCCCATTACTGTCTTTAGCTTCTTCTCCTTGTGCAGACATAAACATAGTTTATTGCCTAAGGCCATATTCTGGTGAGTATACAAGGCCCTAATATGTAATCAAAACACTCTCTGTGCATACTGTGTAATATGAGCTGCTTTGCATCTTTTGAATTTTGTCACTCTTATGCCAATCAAAAAGTTGTCTCCGACTGAGACTTTTGCTTACCCCTACCTGAAAGTCATAACTTGGGGTGATGCAAATTCTTCTTTAAAAGGTTTCTCACTAGCCTCATCAACACTTTGACTTGCTACAGGCCTTATCAACACCTTGTCTGACGACAGGCTTCATCAACACCTTGTCTTACTACGGGCCTCATCAGCCGTTGCTACAAGCCTCATCAACACCATGACTTGCTACAGGCGCTCATCAACACCTTGTTTGACTACAGGCCTCATCAACACATTATCTGACTGCAGGCCTAAAAAAAATTGACCTTCTACAGACCTTATCAACACCTTGTCCGACTACACACCTTATCGACACCTTGTCTGACTACAGGCCTTATCAACACCTTGTTTGACTACAGGTCTCATCAATCCCTCGTCTGACTACAGGCTTAATCAACACCTTGACTGACAGCAGGCCTCATCAACACCTTGTCCGACTACAGGCCCCATCAACACTTTGTCTGACTACAGGCCTCATCAATACCTTGTCTGACTTCGGGTCTTATGGTTTTACATTTTATGCATCAAGTTGGATGAAAAGTAATATTCCTGCAAAAATTCTTTTGTGAGGGATAGGTATTAGGATGCGATCCTGAGATACTGGGGAACAACTCTCTGGGCTGTAAAACCTCATCTTACTAACTTCTTACGAGTGTAATTTTTAGTCCTCATAACATTAGTTTATGATATGTTTGCAGAGGTGAAGGCGTCTTTCACTTCGATGTGAATACACTCGTGTACAGGGGCGTCGATTTGATCTTGGAAGTGGGGGGAACATCTGTCCTAAAACTTCTCTCCTGTTCTGGTGAGGAGTCTATAAGAGGAGGGTACCCAGATGAAAATGGCGCCAAATGTTTAAATATAGGCTATGGGGTTACTATGAAAAATGGGGGTATACTTCATTATCCTAAGGAATAACTGCATGCAGGCTCAGCAAGGGGCGGTGCTTTGATTTGCCGACGTGGGAGCCAAGCGCCCTGACTGGGGCCACTACTCAAAGCCCTGATAGATGCAGTGGGTTGCCGAAATGATGTTGACCACGAACTATAAGGCGCGCGAAGCGCAACGAAAAAATTGGGGTTATATTGAAAAAGATTTAATAATTTTGTTTTCATTAAGAAAAGTTGAAAAAGTTTGGATTTTT
>WURT03107434.1:0-12185 GCA_009936505.3 Holothuria glaberrima
GGGGGGGGGGGGGGGGGGGGGGGGGGGGGATGGCTTACGCGAGTTGATAATGAATACTGCGTGCAACAGCGTAAAGGGACCTGATTTGGATTTTTTCAGTAAGATATGATTAACTAATTGAAGCGTAATTAAAACAAAACACTGGAAATGCAGAGGAGTGGATAAAAACTAGAACAAAAAATATATAAAAGAGAAAGCACCCGCAAAAAGTCGACGGTTCCACTACTTCCAAGAAAAAAATCGTCATCAGTCACGTGAGAACTCGAACTCACAAGCTTAGCAGCTCAAGTCGAAAGACTTAACCAACTCGGCCACGGCATTACTGTGAAATCGTAGTATGGTAATTAATAATAATACTCTCGCGTGAGTGAAGCTGTATGACATGATACAAGTAGAATAGCCAACGGGTTGGGTAGTGGGAGAGGGGGAGCTGGAGCGAACACTCCTTTTCACCCGGAGCATTAGTGCCGTATTTTATATTGCCTGAAATAGGCCCAAATGATGTTGTTTCCGCAATATGGTTGAATGTAATACATTTTGCCTGATAATGTTTCATAGCATGGGAGTGGAAGCACAGGAGGCCGTGGTCTTCTCGGTCGCAGAATTTTCCAACTCCTTCTGAAAACATGTACTCGGGTTGTAGGTACGGTAAAATGCCGTGTAACTTAATCCCCGACGGTGGGGTAACGCCTGGGTCCCATACTAGAAAATAAGGTAGCTATTTATTCTAGTTGTATCTTGTAGGTCACACTCGGTGGATTGGATGTCCTATGATCTTACAGACCATTGGTCCGATCAGTAATTAACACTGATAACAGCTACCTGTCAACATGGGTAATGGATTTTTCTGTGCGTATAAATCTTAAAAAGAAAAAAAGTGACAACCATAAACTGTGCCCATGTGCGGTATTGAAGCAGAATTCAGTGCTAAGTATATAACCAAGGCAAATTCGTCACATTTAAAAGAGTAGATATGAAACAAAGGCATGCGTTGTTTCTGTCTTAGTGTATGGGCGGTGATCGAAAGTGGGGATATAGTCAGTGGCACTATCTAAGCGGAGCTCCACCATCAGTTGGCGCGGAGCGTAGAAAGAAATTTTGGCCAAAAATACCCCCCGGCCCCCTGCCGGGATCACCGGAAATGGCTCTTTCCATGTTTTGCAATGTGATACAACGACATGAATAATTGTAATCTTTAATTTTTCTTTTCTGTTCATAAGTTTTCTTAATAACTACCTTAACATTTTAATATCATTGCCGAATCTGCCGGGTTGATTTAATGGGAAGGGGATATAGTGTACAGTACCCCCATCCAATTCCACCCCTGGATCGCGGCCCATGGTTTAGAGACCTCAGTAGCGCCATTTTGTACAATTTGAATCTGTCCACTTTACCAAGAAGATATAGTATGTGCTACACAGAAGCCAATGGTGGTTCTACATATCACGAAATATGCCCCAAGCATAATACTCGTGGAACCACTTTTGAAAGTAGGGAAGTACTAATTCAAGGTTTTACTGCGAGGAGAAAAATTGATCGACTAGTTGACAAATTAAATCCCTTGAAAAGTTGTAGAGATTGTTTCTGTGTACAGGTTCTTAAATATGGTCGATTTTTAATTCCGTTGTAATGAATAGGAAATTAGTAGGAACATAGACTGCAAAATTCAAAGCAATTCACCAATTTAATATTTTTTTTTTATTGTATTACTCTGCTCTACTGAAGGTCGGGTTGTCTTTGAGAAGTGATTAGCGCTAGAAACATGCACATATTATTCAAACGATTCTAGCTAAAAATCTCAATTGTCATGGTAAGGAAACTGAAAAGTGCCATATGTAAGCCTAGTTCTCACGTACACTGTTCCCTGAACTAAGCCTAGGCTAGTTTTGCTCAAAACCGTGGTAATGGTTTTACACAGTAAATACTACGTTCTTCTGGGAACTACTAAGAAGACGCCCTCCACTTGTCTTCAAATTTCTGTTAGTAATAAAGGAAACAGTGGCGAAGTCAGAATTCTTTATCAGGGGGCAAGGCTTTTCTCAAGGGGGGGGGGGCAACCAAAATTATAAAAATGAATATATGTCCGATCTGCCCCGACACATTTTTAGCTCAGCTGAAAGCTTTCGGCTGAGTTATAGCGATCGTGTGGGACAGACTTTATATTCACTAGTTATATGCTCCATGGTTAGTTACAAATTTTAAGGTTATTTGAGGTTGCGAGACTTGATTTTCTGAAAAAGGAAAAAAGTTCTATCTTCCCAGATCTTATGGTGAAATGTAATAAAATCTTAGATGTATACAGTTTTGAAGCAGTGGCGTAGCCAGAGGGGGGCAGGGGCCGAGTGCCCCCACAGAAATTTTGGGGACGCGATGGACAATGTCGAAAAAATGAAAGAGCAAAAAAAAAAAAAAAAAAAGGTGAGCAAAAAAAAAAAAACCGGGCACGAGGAGGGAGGGATGCCAGGGTGACGACAGAGGGGGGCAGGGTAGCCATAGCCCCCACCAGGAAGGCTGTCCCCCGTCGGGGAATTTTAACAGTTTTTTCTGGGTTAGTTAGTTAGATGAGGTTTAACGGCCCAGTTTCCAACCAATTGGTTCAAGTCGAGCCGGCCACGGCCTTTTTTCCAGTTGTGGCTCACTGGCTTGTTTTTCGATCCCTTACTCCATTGCTTATGCGGAGCATCACGTACAACGGTAGAAGGTTCCATTTTTAAAGTCTGTGGTATGACTCGACCTAGGAATCGAACCCGGGCCTCCTGCGTGAGAGGCGGATGCTCTACCACTAGACCAAACACGCGGTCTGTTTTTTTTCTGGGAGTTTTTTCTGGGAGTGATAGTCATATGCAGTCCCCGACGGCGACTCCCCGACGGTTTACCTGTTTTTGCTCTCAAGAGGTCAATTTCTCTAATAAGAACCTAAAATTTTTCGGAGCGCTACGCGCGCTAAAGAGTCCCTCCAGTTTCTTCAATACTTCCATTCCACATAGCTAGATAGCATAAGTCCTGTCAACCTCTCCAAGTACTCGAGGAGAGCAGGATAATGTAAGTTGTGCCCGATAGGGACCAACTGCCCGAACAGTTGACCTATATACAGTAATCTTTAAATAAGTACAGATTCTTTTTAGTGTAGGCTTACCCAAAAAAATTTCGCGCGCTTTTCCACAATTTAGATTTCGGGAAAATCATTAAATCAGCGCGGAACTATTTTCTCTAGCATACACACAAATTTCATGCCATATATATATATATGCCTCGCAACGGCATGGTATGGAGTTTCCCCCTCCCCCCGTCGGGAAAATTCTGGCGCCACCCCTGGAAGGATGAGAAAGTTTACCTTCCTACTGACTTGTATATGTGTTATGAAGCAACATGGACTTGGAAATGGAAGCTAGAATTTTTAGGGCGGCAACTATTTTTGAGTGTCGGCCATTTTCATCCAGAGGGCGGGTCGCCCCTCTAAAACCCCTCGTGGAGAACACTAGGATCTAGTATAAAAAGAGACAAAATATAGCACCATTTTGCATCTAAGGCCTTCGAGACAGCAGTAAAATTTCAAAGAGGAGGGGGACACCCCTCCCCTTATACCCCTTCCCCAGGACGGCGGTCAAGAACGGGGACGATGAGTCCATTTTCCCCCTCACACAAAAAACTTGGCTACGCCCCTGTTTTGAAGGGAGTGAACAGAAGTTTTTCCTGGCAAAATTTTTTGTCGCCATTTAGGGGGTTAAAAAGGGACCTCTTTAAAGAGCTTATTCTATGATAAAATGTATTCTACAGATCGTATCCGATGCATGTGAAGTTTGTTTTCCCGTTATTTGATACCTGTTACTAATATGCATTTGTATTAAATTGAAAATATTTTCAGTTTTAATTAGTCCCATCATGACTGGTGGTCAGCTGAATTTTGAACAAACCAGGAATATTTTGGAATCTGCGTTTCCTGTCTAGTTTGTGATTAGCTTTACTGTCCTTCTCAGCATATTTACATTATTTATGTTTTCGTGTGTGAAATGCAATTGAGATTGTGTTTCCATCGTTGCAGGCAGTCCGATTTCTGCTCTGTCAGTCTCTTATAATTCGTCTGTGGAAGTTCACGATGTAGTCGTAGATCGTAATATTATTGAGTAAGTGCAATTAATTCCGTCAATATTGGGGAAACTCGAATAAAAAAATCAACTCTTGGAAACATTTAAAAACGATTGAAAAGTAACTTTTACATTGTTTTAATTTTCCTACACCGCGTGTCTGAAAATTACGAAGTAATTCTATTTTACATTTTGTTGCGGTTTTCTTTTCTTATTTTCTTTATGTATGCATGGTATTATTTATTCCCCTTGCAACGAGTACAATAGACTATCTATTGTACTAACCAACGTTGCTACTCCTGGGTGTTTTTTCACTAGATCTGTTTTACCGGGTGAACCCTACCTCTCCATTCCAGTTGCAACAGTTAATCCCTTTGTAAACAAGCTAGCTCTGTTGACTACAGGCTCTTTAAAGGGTTCAAGTCATGCCTTTGTAAAGAGCTGTTACTCAGTGATCAAATTTTTCCCTTTCATTTGTGTCTCATTGCATACAACAACAAACCCCTTTAACGTTATTGATCTCAAGATAGCTGCACAGGAAGTTCATTGATAGACTATGGATTAGTTACTGGTCAACTAGAGAAGCCTAAAACTTGGTATACTTTTCTAGCGCCATGCGCATCTTGGCTGGCTGCAGGTCACATCATACTTCATTGTCAGCAGAGTGTGTACGGTTCACAACTAGACCACCAAGGTAAAAACATGTTCGACTTCGGCGGATCCAGGATTTCGCGCACGGAAGGGGGGGGGGGGCTAACTCCATGCAGGGAGTTGCTATAAACTCGCTGCTTCATGTAAGGGCAGATTTAGCACCTACGAACGCCAATTGTACCAAACTTCGAAAGAGGGGTAGGGTGGTCTAAGGAAAAAACTTCCGCATCATTCATCATCATTGAAAGGGTTTAGTCAACAGAGACTTAACAATAGGAACAAAGAGACCTGTCAATCAAATGACAGGGTCTGAGAAGAATTAAACCATTTTCAAGTACATCATATTTTCTAAGAAAATTGATCGTTGTATCTCCTTCCTAACACCTCCCTGATTTAACAAATACTATTTTCATATTTTCAAAAGTTTCTAGAAGGGCAAATGTCTTTTACGGTTAAAATGTGGTGGGCCCTGGCGTGGCAGCTGAGCTACAGAATCATTGATGCGCTAGTTAAGCATTAGTGTACTGAAGCCCAGGGCAGCAGCAGCATGTACAATGTACATTGTACATGATTGTGGTATGTATTTGATACTGCACGCATGCGGTTAAGCTTCGACAAATTAGAGCAGGCGCCATCATTTCTTGTTATTGTTTTCAGTTAAGTTTGCATCTGTCAACTGGTCAAATTGATTAACTGCCAAGTTGGTCATATTTATTAAAGTTTGCATGTAATTAAAATGTCGTATTTTCTTCTGTCATATGCAATTTTTCCTGTTTAAACACCTCGCTTGAAATTATGAAAGGGAGGGGGTGTTACAATATAATTTAGGGGGAAATTGCCCCTGCCTCCCCCTCCATGGCTACGCCGCTGAGCGAAATACCCGAGTACGTACAGTTTAGTTGACAGACCCCCTCATTTTGTAAAAAGCGTGTAAGGAGTGAAAAGTTTACTAACCTCCAAGACTAAGGCCTAGGCCACTAATATTTGACCGCACATTACAAATTACCGTAGAGGCATCACACGTCAGCCCACCGTGACGTTGTTGCAGTGCATGCTGCTACACAGTGCATGTTGCTACATACGGGTATGCGCTTGTTTAACCATAGTTTTGATAATGTCACAATCATCGAAAAACACTGCGTTGTGAACGTCTTAGGGACAAGATTAAACATTCTGGTAAAATGTTATAAAACAGGATCGCTTGTATAAATCACATTTTGGACGTATTTAGACACTTAATGCGAGTATTCTTAGAATACAGATGTTTTTTTTTTTTACATATAAAGGATCTAGGCTCATCAGTAACGCCGCCAGGAGTTGCTGAACGGGCAGGGCCTTAGCCTGCACGGGGACATATGCGTACCTGACATGGGTTGGGGATCCTTTGTCCTTCGTGCAGTCACAGTCCTGTGGGTCTAAGGGGAAGTGTGACTATTCTTGGCATATTTTCGAACCGACCATATGTTGAAAAATTCTCATAATTCAGTGAATTTTTATTTTTGGTTTGGTGTAAGGGGAACGCTGTGATTTAAGTGGAGAGGTGGCAACTTACCTTGAGAAACTTTTGTTTATATTAGGTGACTTAGAATGCAAATGGTGCTACCTTTGTCAAAATTTTAACATACAGTTAGTACACCCTTAAAATTCTCACTAATTAGTGATATTTTGGCCGTGCCCATGGCACCCGTTCTAGTAAAATGTATAACAACAAATATACGCTTCCAATCTTTCACATGATCATTCACATCACACTACAAATGTTACTGTATAGACTACTCGTGCATGAGGAACAATTGCTCTAGGATCATCACTAGAAGCGGGGTCAGGGTAAAGATGTACTTTTGTTTATCGGAAGAGAGTATTGGTCGGAATATTTTTACCCTATGGACATGAGATACGTTGGTGCAGAAGGTAATTGCCGCGAGCGCGGGAAAATATTTGATAGTCAACAATTAAAACACATCAAACATTCGTTCGACTCAAAGCCATTGGCGCTCATTTTCTTTTAAAATCGGCGAGAACTGATTGGAGAAACGCACCCCATACCCTACCCTACCCTCCATGCGACAGGTACTAGATTATATATTTTAGAAAGTTTCCGAAATTAATGAGTATTTTATCAGTCGCATTGCACACGGTTGTCGCCCTAAGGTTGGTACCAGACGTGAACTGCTTCCCTTAGTAGTAGTAATTAAATGAAGTTAGTTAGTTAGATGAGGTTTTACGGCCCAGTTTCTAACCGATTGGTTTAAGTCGAGCTGGCCACGGCCTTTTTTCCAGGTGTGGCTCACTGGCTTGTTTACTCTACTCCCGGTATTGCTTATGCTGAGCACCAAGCACAATGGCAGTAGGTTCCATTTTTAAAGTCTGGTAATTAAATGAAGCAAATGAATAGGGAACAGAAATGGAATGACACAGGGTCCGGCTCGGGTTTGTAATGTCTGTCCAGTAGCGATTAAAAACCTCTTCAAATGCACTTCATTATTGTGTAATAATAAGAGCACAAATATCTCAGTGTGATTCTTTGATACTAAAGCCTGACCCGGACCATGGAGCTATCCATACCCTGACTAAGGTCGGTCGATTGATGATGCAGGCGGTTTGTGAAGGGGTCTAGATCAGGAATGTGGAGATTGAAGGAACTTTAGAGCAATAATTTCATAACAGTTGTTCAAAAGTAATAGTGGGACACATACTATGTTGCTTTGTGTGTGCGTACTTAGGGCACTCAAAATTTTCCTTGTTAAATGCAATTCAGCAATTATCCCAAGTCTAATGCAGTTATCGTGAGCTCTTTCAAACTGAACAAAAAGCCTATAGCTCTTTAAACGTCGGGGTAAGTGCTATTTATCTTTGGGAATAGTTGGGGCAAGAAAATGTGAGGTGACCCTTCCCCAACCCCATTATCCCATAATGCAACTATTGTATACAGTATAGTGGTTCGCGTCTCCCGACCGACAGTTTTACACTTTCAACACCTAATTACTGGTGAAAATGAGTTAAATTTGTCACTAATAAATAAAAATAAATTTATGATGAAGATAATTAATTTTCAATATCTTTTAAGCTTTTGCCCATATGCGGGCACACTTATCCTAAAATTATCGGGAACCAGAGGCGTCGGAACGATTTTTAAAGTGGTACGGCCAAAATTTGGGTGTGACTACTACGGGGGAGGGGTCTTAGGGGAGGGTTGTTCCCTTTCCTTTGAGAATTTTTTGAATTATGACGTGTCCTCAGATAAATGCATTCTGGTGCTATATTTGTCAAGTTTTGAAGTAACTCACTACATGGCGCCCTAACGGTAACACTGTAGGCTAGTATCGCAGAATTGGATTGTTTTTATTTTGTTTATCTTTCACTTTTCCATTTTTTTATTAAAATTTTTTTCAGTTCAGTTTATTTCTCATATATACATACTCATCAACAAAATTTCATTCGAACGAAATAGTCTGCATACATATGATAGGCACTAGAAAAGAACAAAACTGTTCATCAAAGCTAGTGACCATGAAACAAAGGAAACAAAAGAAGCAAAAAAGAAGAAAAAGAAGAGACAGTCAGAAACAAAGAACTTGAAGAAAAGAAATCTTCTCTTGATATTAAGACATTCTGTTGAATATTAAGAGCTTAAAAGTGATAATAGCTGATGAGAAAAGGTTTAAGATTTTTTTGAAAACAACGAAGTGAAGTACTAGATCTTACATTAAGGGGAAGGTTGTGCCGAATATTATAACAGTGATTGCGAAGAAGTAATTTACCATGCACAGATTTATGACGTGATACAGAAAAAAGGTTGTTATTTCGAGTGTACATCGTTATTTCACTGGCAGTTGAAAGTGGGGGTTTTATGACATGTACTAATGCATTTGGTAGTAAGTTATAACAGTATTTATACACAAGTACTCCCATACAATAATATGAATATCTTTAAATTTTAATAAGTTACAATCCAAGTAAAACTATTTATTATAACTAGTTTTTTAATATTCGCTGAAAAGTGGAATGGTAGATGCCGTACCTGCCGTATCGGTTCCGACGCCTCTGTCGGGACTAAAAAGTATCTTGGTTCCCAAATCAAATTATTGAAGAGGGGACTCGTTCCCCGTTGGCCCCCTGCTTCCTAAAGCTTTATAATTAGGTAATTGTTTTTTTTTTTTTATTATAGTATGATAGTGTCCCTACACTCAATTTTTGATTCCTTGCCTATGGCGAAAGGGATCGATGCAATCACCCGAGTGTATGTGTGTGTGCATGTGTGTGTGTGTGTGTGAAGGTTTTTTTGGCTGTCCGACTGAGGACCAAAACAAAAGATTTCTAGGTCCTCTGAAGGGAATTCAGTAGATTTCTCAAGTCCTCATAAGTTTAACAATAGTCTATTGTTAAAGTTAGGGTGAAAGAAGCAAACACAAAGAAGATAACAATAGGGTCCTCGATGAGTCTGTGAAAAAAACGTGTATTTAACAGTGTTTGTAACGCTTGGCTTGGAAACACGATATCTCATGCAAGATAGCAGAGACAGATACTTCTCATACTTTGAAAATAGAATTATCATATTGAGAATAAGATTCTTATTTTCTTTACTTTAGATCAAAGATCATTTGAGGTCCACAGAGGTCAAACACAGAAAAAATTGTAAACACGATATCTCTAGATTTGAAACAAGGATGCTTTTCATCATACTTGGCATGTGTATGCATTAGAGTAAGAAGATAAACCCTATTGGTTTTGGTAGAGGTCAAATGTTATCTGAGGTCACCGGAGGTGAAAGTAAGAAATTCTTGAAAACTACTCTCCCCTGCACAGGTATGACGCCAAAACCCTCTGTCAAGTAGGTCTACCCTTGCCCCCCTTCACCATGTAAAATGGTAATTCGTCGGGGGTTAAAAACATGTTTTATATCTTCATTACCTTTATAACTTAGATAAATCTACAGCTGATCTAATCAATAGTTGGTGGGGATTCTTATAGGCTTGTCGAAGAGCCACTATGACACAATGAAAAGTAAATCCCAGAAAAGGGTCAGTCGCTACGACGGTTAACTGTTTTTCATGTTCTAAATGGACAAAGAACGGTAAAGTTTCTTAACAACGAATCAACACACTTTCTACCAGGGGCGCAAATCTGTGTTTTTGTTTGGGGCGAATTTACTATCTAAGCGGAGCGCCACTAGGGATGGCGCGTAGCGTAGCAAGAAAATTTTCGTCCCTGAAGGCCCCCAGATCGCCGGAAATGGCACTTGCCGGGTTGTTTGATGTCCTTCGAAACAACACCTATATTGTGATATCTTGTTCTGGAAGTTTGTATTGTGAGAGATATTGTCTCAGAAAAAACATTTTCCTGACTTACCGATTGACCACACCGACTAGTATCGATCAGTAGTAAAAGAAAAAACCAGAGCTCACAAAGCATCCAGTGATGCGCGCCAATGAATAGCCGTATAGTAATGTGGTCAACCAGCTGATGTGGGTGTAGCTTGGGATAACAAAATGAACACGCACCATGTATCATATTCACCATACATACAGATATCACACCTTTTGGGGCCTACATACTAACTGACATGTGACAGCACAACCCCAAACAACGATAATGCTGCCTGCGAAATGATTTTCTGGTTCTTTCCAGTCATTGGGGAAAGTGGCTCAAAGACTGGACAGCACACTCAAGTCCGTTGGAATAGGGATCTAAATGTCAGTGTTGGTAGCACGGAGCAGGGTGAGATAGTATGCTAAATAGCACATACCTGCCCCGTAATTATCTGGGCACTAGTCGAAAAATAGCGAACACTTGCAATGTCCACCCACGTCCATACAGCCACGGTTCCCAGATAAACTTGAGTGGCTTTCTAACCTGTAGTAAATCAAGTCAAAACGCTAGTGTTAATCTGACCATACTACTCGAGACAATAAAATTGAATAAGAGCCTACAATGAATAACACACCTCTCCACACCCCCTTTGAAACCAATCGCTCGGAGAATTGCGATGTAAACTTGAACATATGCCTATCATCTTTTATCACCGTTCTGGGGGATGAATGGCACGATATCGGGGTGGGGAATGACTGCTAGTACTACAGGACTGTGTGTCACGTCGGAAGTTGTCGTAGTGTGACCAGTTCTAACGTGAAAGGCCAACAATTTGAGTTGTCATAGCAAGGAATGTGACCAGTTTTCCAATGGCGTAAACGGCCGAGAAGTTGATATAATAGCTCCATGATTGTCACAACAAGTGAATGTGTATTGTTTTCCGTTTTACGTGAACGATCAACGACATTTTTAAACAAAATTTTTGAATAACTGAACAGTGGCATTTCTCTTCCTTTTTCGATAATCAACCGCTATCAGTTGTCAGCCATCCAGTATTTTTCCGACAGGAATCGATCAATCAATGACGCAAATACTCCAAGGAATTTGGGGGGGGGGGCGCAAGAATTGCAATTCGCCCCTACCATTGGGGTGGGGGGAAACCGCCACCCTTTCCCCCAATGATTTGCGCCCCTGCTTATTTCTTCTAGTGATGAGCTCCTTTGTATCTTTTCACAACTTGATTTCAAGTAGGTAAACAGTTACCCCTTACCCAAGTTGCTTAGGTAACATATATAGAGTTTTTTTTTCGGAAAGGTCGAAAATTACATCTTCAGTCCAATATATTATTCTTTGCATGTTATCCACATTAGATGCCCCTCGGCCCAAACGACGACATATGGGCTACTTGATCTATATATTTATCTCAATATGCGCAGATTCTCTCATACATTCCGTTAATAATTCATTCCTCTTTGCTTCTCGGCGAGTTGGATTTTCCGACAAAACTCTTTAACATCACTTAACTCGGCACTTTATGTTTGTGTATTGCACAAAATATGCGTCGTGCTTTGTCATCATTTAAATTATATGTAGGTCTTCATTGGTCATATGTTGCATGGTAATGTAACATATTCGCACTGACTAATGTCACGGTTGTTCTGAAAAAAAGTTAAGTACCCCCCCCCCTCTTACAACCAGTCATAAGAGCAGGTTTCCTCTAGGTAAACCCATGCACCGCCACTGCTCTCGTGTGCTGTTAAATTATCATGACCTGGTATCTGGACATCCTAAAGAAGAGACTCTCCATATATAGGGATTCTCATGACGTATATTAAACATTCCTAACACTCCAAAAAAGCTTTTCTGGTACATTCATACTTGTAAATTTGTTAATGTGGAGGTTTTCATAAAACCTGAGATTGGCACCTTAAACCTGGTTATTTTCTAGAAATTTGATTCGCTGCTCAGCTAAATAGAAGACAGAGCCCAACTTTATTTATAATAAAATAAGATAGGCTAACAACGCCCAGACATGTGCACTTATTGAACTGTAAATTTTCTATATATATATATATATATATATATATTTCCCTAAATGGTCACTTTAGGCGACATTTCGGGTGAAAAAATGGTACCTTT
>WURT03107445.1:0-12185 GCA_009936505.3 Holothuria glaberrima
ACATACATACATACATACATACATACATACATACATACATACATACATACATACATACATACATACATACATATATAGTAATATTTCTGCATGACGGAAGACGAATTAAGAGGGGTCCCTTTAACGCTAGGCCTCTTCACATATCAAAAGGGGAGTAGAATTTTCACGTCATTTGAGGCGAGTAGCAAGACAAGTCTCCAGTCTTAAGAGCACATACCCACAACCACAAATTTCAAGTGTTGGCCAGATGAAATGGTTGGTTTCCACATCCAGACCATACCAAGACCAGATCTTGAACTAACATCCGACCAGGTCAAAGAAATGGGCAGATATTAACCAGATATGAGAAAGAAGTTGACACAGGGTACACAAATGCTACTGTTATGAAATAATCCCATAGAATTAGGTACATATCTGGATTTGTATGCAGTGTATAACTTGCTGAGTATTGTAGGTTCCAAATGTTGATTCACACTCACATGTACAAATCATTTGCATAAGTTGTTCTTGTGGGATAGTCCATTTTATCAGAACATGAGTGTGCATTTAACAAATGTAAATAAAGACAGATGCTGCAAATAACTGTTGTATTAATTACAAGTCTTAATGGAGAACGTTTTATTCAGGTACCACATTTAACAAAGAAGAAAAAGGGGCCTAAAACTTAAGAAAATTGTAGATCAACCGAGTTGGTGTTAAGCAGCCACCTAAAATTTGATAAAGCGATATCTGGCTTAATATGGTAAAATATAACTTTATTTGCAATTATAGCATTGGTTATATTGATTTATCTCAGGCTTGATAAATCTGCATAAAATATGACTTGCATATTAAAAAAGAATATCTGTTAGGCTTTATCTATCTTGATATGGTTATTTAAAACTTGATTTGTAGATTTATATATATTACATATATATATATATATACATACATATCCATATATATATATATATATATATCCATACGATATGAAGTCCTGTATTGCTTTTGTGTAACTGATTTGAAGTTCATGTGCAATGTAAAGGTCTTTGAGGACAAGGCTGCAGTCCTTTCAAGTCACCATACATGTATCAAACAATGTAGCTACTACAAAGGGGAGGGATAATTGCGACATATCTTTGAAATTTGCAGCTCTTTGATTCAATTACTTCTGATCAAAATGCTTGAAATAAAATAATTTGTCTGGGAGAACTTTCATCCTACCGTGCTGTGAGGGTCTTGTGAATAATGTAAATTCCAAGGAGTCCATAAAGTATATACAGGTGATTACAAGAAATACATTCTTTAACTTGAAAAAACTGCAAATGAAAAGTAATGAAAGGGCATATAGGATACTGTTTTTTAAATACCGTTTTTGTTAAGAGTGTTAAGTGAATGTGCAAAGCGTTGTAGACAGATTTTTCAGAAGCTTTACTTGCGCTTTCTTTACAATATGAAACGGATATGCACAATCATGAATTCAGATCTTTAATTATTTATTTTACAACACTAACCGACAAGGGTATAGGAGAGGCAGGTGATTACAGATGCCTACCTCACTTCGGCTGGCTTCAAATCATAGTTTTAAAATCAACTTTGGAATCTTTTCAATTCGAAAAATCATTTTAGATTAAGGAAGCATAGAATACTCTCGGATGAAAACTTGTTTTCCCGACATCAGGGGTGAAACCTCAAAGCTTTGCTGGCTATTCATCTTATGCATATGACTTCATAGAACAGAAAGAGGCTTCGGTGGAAGTAAACGCCTATCATTGCAACTTACACCAACAAATTCAGACAACTGATTTGTATACTGGTCGAAGACGGCGTAAGTTAACTGCGCGCATGCGAAGTCTACGTAGTGCGTGCAGTGTGCTTCATTGTTTACCCTCCAGAATACAGTGGAGTGACGTCATTGTTTCAATATCACTTCCTGTATCCACTCAGTCATAGCGCCTGTGAAAAAGTTTGCGGTAAGTTTGAATTGAAGAACCATAGTTAGAAGCATTGAGCGGTGTGAGTTCATACTATCGTATATGGTGAGTTGGGTGGGGATACAGGGACATTGCCCAGATACGGATCCAAGGGAGCCACCTCTGACAGTCTGGGTATAAAATTGTAAACGTGGGAATAACAATTTATTTGTCCCAAAATGACATTAACATGTCCTAAGCATATTACAAAAGTTTGAAAGATTAACAATCGTTGAACACTGCAATATGAAATAAAACCTGCCTGTCAGGAGTGTGCAAATCACGAGTGTGAGAAATGCACCGACGAAATTCAATCTTATGAAGACTTCGTGCATTAAGGTTCCTTTCAAACTGGAGAAAGAGACTGTCTCGGGCAAGTAAATGATTATTATTTTTGGATTGTTAAACGCATTTTCCAGTAGCATTTCACAAGGGTCTCATATGAAAGAGAAAGTTTTTCTATTCGTGCCCTCCAAACCCCGTAGCAATACTCTTTTCCTAACTCAAGATATCTCATATTAAAGAGTGCGTATTTTTCTCTAAAAATACCTCCAGTTCTCATCAAGGTCACAGATTGTTATGCAAAGTGGGCACATTGCCTCAGATTCCTTTTGTTTTTCTTAGTGATTGAATGTTCTGTTTGTCCTTGAAATTTGATACTGTTGGAATGTTTGAATATGTTTCCATGTAGATTTAGCATAAATCTACACCATATGTAGGGCATAACAAAGTTGCTAAATATTCCCTACAGCGGCATTAATATCATAAAGAAATTCAATTCTATGTCAAATTTATGTGCCGCGATGACATCGCAGATTTCCCATAATGCACTTCATCTTGGGAAAAATTGCATTTCTTTGAAAATCTGTATCTTCCAAACGTTGCAAACTATTGAGATGCGGTTTTCACCTCCTAAAAGAGAAAAATGTTCTGCATTTTTTGAACTTATTGAATTTTGTCTTTGGAAAGTCCCTTTGTCTATTGACACCTTTAAGTAACGAGAAGCCCCCAAAGTTCGTCTACTGCTTTAAAGGGAAAATGCAATCATGTGACAATATTTTTCTCACTGAATTGTAAAATTTACAAGAGTAACTTCTTGGTTTGCCTTCATTATGCAGTAGGCCTATTTATGTCCTGAAATATTATGAAGGGTACTTGGAAGAGTAAAAAGAAGAAAAAGAAAAAGATACGCTGTTGTCGAAAGCAATTGTGTCTATTAAATTTTAGGACAGGCATTAACTAAAGTGTAACTCCTGTAAGATTACCTGAGTCGTGTTGCGTATAAGTCGGAGTCTCAGACACCAGTCCTCAACTCTGTTGACCAGTAAAACCCTAGGTAACCTTTCCTAACACCAATAATTGGAACTTTGGATGAAGTTTTACTCAAGGTAATTGACTGAAATCCGTTTCACCCAGGGTTAAAATTTATCGCCATAAGCAAGACCAAATTGGTTTGGTTGGCGTCAGATGATAGAAAAAGCACAATAAGATCATTACAGAAATAAAAGACGAACTGTAATTTTTCCTCTTTCTCACATTTCTAGAGGAAGAGAAAACTTCCCTCTGCTTAATAAATTATCCAAAGACCTTCATTAAATCAATGAAACTAAAGCCCAAAGTTTCAAGTACGAAAAAATGGACTTAAGTATTGCTAAAAATACATAGGCGTAGGAAGCTGTTTTTGACTAGGGGCAGAACGTTGTTTCCGACCGCCGTCCTTAGGAGGTTTAAAGAGAGGCGATGTGAGATTTTTTTGTATTTGAGCGTCCTTAGATGCAGAGTGATGCAACATTTTGGGCAAATGTTTGACATTTTTTACAAAGGAAAGAAATAAGTGGTTATCGTCCTTGCATTGAGGGAAGCAGAAGCATATTTCCGACTCTCCAGCCCCCTTCTCCGGTTTCTACGTCTACGAAAAAAAATATGTACTTTTTCAATTGTGTTTCTCAGTATACCCTCAGCAACCAAATTGGCAGCAGCATTCAACTTTACTAGTCCCTGGTTGTCCTTTATATTCTCAAACTATTTGTAAGCAGAATGAAGTCAGCTTCAAGTCTTATAAGAACTGTGCAAATATTAGCGCTAGCTTCATAGTAATCTGTAGCAGTATCTTCTGCCATGTTTGTCATCACGTAATACGAGTGTATTGTTTGCCGTCTGAACTGAATGTGTGCCTCGGGAACTGCTTGAATCATGTTTCTGGCTGTTTCCTATTTGAAAAGAAATTTATGCAAATTCATGGTCTTGTTGCCGTTGCCATGTAATAAGGTGCACTGCCTTTATGGTTCACAAAACCCTCGACTTAAATCACTAACCTTTCACTTTATATTGTATGTAACAATCTTTAGTTACCTTTCAGAGATTGTATATGTCAGGTTTGGTACATTTTCTTGTTAATGTAAACCAATGAAACAGCTTTCGGTTCTAGACTAAGACCCCATTTGTTTAATCTCCATGTTGGCGTAAATGTTAATTTCTCGTATTTCTTACACATATTCTAAAATTACAAAACCTTCTATTCCGTCTTCCTTAAAAAAGAAATAATTATTGATCAAAAGAGAGCCTTTATTTACTAAAAGAATCTCGACACCCTATCTGCTTTTAACAAACTGGGGTGAAAGGAGACACCCCTATCGGGACATGAATAATTTCTATAAACGTGCTTATCCAGAGCTGGTTTTACTTTAGTCTATTTTTCCCGCGTAAAGTTGATCTGATTGTTTTCACGTTCTAAGGCAATGCTTTGATCGATATAAATGAGGCTCTGGTCATGTGAGTCAGTTTATAATACCGATAATTCAAAGCTTAAATTTTTGGGCGGATTTTGAAGTGGCAAAGGGTTTCTACGAAATCGACTGAAAGGACAGAAAGGCAAAAATGTTTGTAGGCATTTCAATACGTGTGGTGTAAAAGGGGTAAAAGGGGAACACGTGTCTTTCAGGTTATTACGAGAGGAAAAAAGATGCTGAAAAAGATTTGTTGAAACGTTTAAACGTTTAATCTTTCTAGGAAGAAATTACTTATAATTGAAACATGACGAAGGTAGTCTTAAGTTTGAAGATCTTCAGGGGTCTAGAAGTTCCAGACAGCCCAATCCCAGTCTGTTGTTTTGAAAAAAATTTATACCGATTTCCGAAAACTGTCAAAATCCATCAAATCTGTACATGTTGATAAATATTTAGCTAAGTCGGTATGTTAAGTCGATAAATAAAATGTCGCTAATGTTTTTGTCTATGTAAATATTAATTTTGATTCGAAACACAATGTTATTGGATATTTAAAAACTCCGACATGTTCCCTCTTACGGCATAATTAAAATTTCCAACATTTTAGCCTTTTGCATCAAACACCAAACTTCTACGATTTGAAGATGGTGATATCATACGAAAGAGCATATTATTAAAACCAAATATTCTCATTTTAGTGTAACACACAACCATAACACACGGCAGTCTAGATACCTCCGCTTACCACGTTTTAACAAAAAGTTTCTTACGCAAAGTTTACTTCTAATTGGAATACGCTTCCTAATGAAATCAAACGCTGTAAACTTCAATTTCCCGTGCAACATTCACATTACTAACCTCAGGGCAGTAGGTAGCGGGGGTGTGGGGGTATTACACGCCCCGCCCCCCAAAAAAATTGGGTCGCCGTCGACATTTTCCGTCTGTCGGCAAAAAGGGGATAGGGGAGAAAAAAACGAGGAAAAGAGGAGGGAAGGAAAAAAAGGGGGAAGAAGGGAAAAAATGTGGAAGGAACGGTATGAAAGGGAATTTATTACTCTTTTATCAAAACCATAGGATCAGCACTGAGCACCCGATTATCTATGGAGAGTGTACCCTTAGCCTGTTTTCTAAATCTCAACCTTGAAACACATATTGCAAATTCCTGAGGATCGGGTTTATTCACAAACATTCTGGGAAAAATAATGCGTACCGCGCGTGTCTTCCCTTCACTGCAAACTCAGATATTCAACTTTGGAACACCAAAATGTAACAGGTATAGAACGCATCAGTGGCGTACGCTGAGGGGCATTGAGCCATTCCCGCCCCTCACTGATGCCACTTTTTTAATTAGTTCCTAAAAATACGTAAATTCTCCCCTTGAGAGAAATCCTGGGTACGCCACTGGAAGGCATCCTGGCGTTCGAAGCATATTTTGAACGCTAGTGTTAAGATTCTAAACACTTTTTCACCATTTTTGAACGTCGGTTGCCTATTTAAACACTTTCCTTATTTGAAAGCCTAACGAGTCTAGTGTTCAAATGCTGAACGCATGGTGTATAAATGCTGAACGCATGGTGTGCAAATGCTGAACGCATAGTGTTCAAATTCTGAACGTCAGGTTCAGCTCCTGGAGTTAAGTGGCATGACGGGGGGGGGGGGGGAGAATTGACTTACACATTAAAATTAATTAAAATTATTAGGAATCTTTACATTGAATAATGTATTATGAACTAAAATATACCTATCCTGGGACTTAATTTTTTATCCAGAAATATGCTTAAACCTCAGAGCTTCCGGGGGCTTCGCCCCCTGGGAACCACCGGGGTTTGCCTCTGGACTCCACCATGAGCCCTAAAGCGGGCCCCTGTACCCCACCCGCTACAGTTCGCGGTTCGCGCTCGTTTTACGCATCACCATATTTGTCGGCAAATCATGATCTCTACACTCCCCAAAGCTTGGCCTTCGCTACGCCTCTGACTAACCTTGTCAAGAGCAAGTGTTTAAAAAATTGCAGAAAAAATGTTCATCAACTAACGATTCATGCAATATTCACAATACTTACGTTTAATACATACCGTTTAGTTTTATGTCAACTTTTCCCATTTTGTATTTCTTACAGGGAGTGCTCTGCTCTTTAAAGCTACCAAGGTTTTTAGAGTACTTCCTTTCGTAACTTGCCTGCAAATTATAACTTGTTACGGTACTCGTTTACATTGTTATTATTGTTCGTTACAAAGAAACAAGTAAACGAAACGAAACGAAAATGAAGTGAAACTAATAACATATGCCCTTTTCATCCCAGACAGTTCCAATTCTCCCAACTAAGTTAGTTCTAGCCCCTCCCATAACTGTCTTTAGCTTCGCCTTGTGCAGATACAAACATAGTGTACTAATTAAGGCCTTATACTGGTGAGCAAACAAGGTCCTAATGTGTAACCAAAACGATCTCTGTGCATGTTGTGTAATATGAGCTATGCATCTTTTGAATGTTGTAACTCTGATGTCAATCAAAGTGCAGTCACCAACTGAGACTTGTGCTTACCCCAAAGTAAAACTCATACTTACGGTAACGAGTGTCTGTCTTTAAACATTACCATCTGGCTGCCAGGACATCTTAGGGAGTGGAGACGGAAAAAATACTAGTTTTTTAAAGATGATGCACTGTAATGGGTACCAAGAGGAAATTTAAAAGAAGAGTAAAGAACAGGGGGCCAGCTGGAGACTGATGTACGAAGTAGACAAGCAAGTTAGTGGCATAACAACTACACTATACACGGTCAAGAGGGAACTGTACCAACATTTTGGGTTAAAGTTTCAATTCTATTTGGGTCAAGTTTAAAACTGACTTCAACTGCAAGAAACCTTGGAGTTATATATCTGACAGTGCGATGTCCAAGGAAAAGCATGTCAATTCACTATGTCGGTCCTACTATGTGCAAATAAGAACATTGGCCGAATTCGCCCATTATTACACACTGAAGCTACCAACTGAAGTCTATTGTCCATAGTCTAATCACTTCACGTCTGGACTACTGCAACTCTCTGCTTTGTGGTGGTGCTGAATCCCTAACATCAAAACTGCTGCAGCGACTTCAGAACGCGGCAGCTAGATTGATCACAAGGACCAGCAAATATGACCACATTACACATCTGCTGAAAGAGCTTCATTGGTTGCCAGCTAAATATCGCATAAAGTACAGGTACTCATAGTGACTTTCCGTTTCTTGCACGGTTTATCACCTCGCTACCTGTCTGACGTATTTCAAGGTTACAAAACAAGGCGGGGCCCTTAGATCCCATAGCTCTTATTCTCTGGTAGTGACAAGGACAAGAACAGTTGTCTGTGGGGATAAAACATTTCTCTAAGTTGCATTAGGTCTTTGAAATATAATTCCAAATGACATTTAAGACTGTGGAAATTTAAATACTTTCATAAAACATTTCAAAACCTGAATTTACAATGGCTTACGATGAATGATTCTCCTTATAGTTTGATATTTACAGTGCTTTCGTGATCCAAATTGACTCAATTGTTTTTACAGTGTCCACTGATACTACAATAGAGTAGATCATTTAGCATACATGAGATGAGCAAGTGAAAGTAATTGCTTGGAATACACCAGATTTGCACTATTTTAATTTTACAAATTTGTGGTCGTTGCTATTTGGTAGATGTTTCACAATCGCCCCGTGGAAGGTACCGTGACGAACTGTAAAAGAATAGTAGGAGAATGCAGCTAGCTGGAGGCTTATGACCTCAGTAGACATGCAAGTTAGTCCATATCGCAATGTTTGCACTGGACGTCCGGGCCTTAAGTAAAGTAAATCATCATCTGTTGTGAGATAGCCATGGAGAAAAGCATGTGCGTCTTAAACAGTTCGGGAGATTCCCCATTTACAAAAGTGCAGTTTTCACTGATAGGGGGAAAATTGGTAACGGGAGCCTCCATTTTGCCTATTTTAGCCACAATTCCAGGCGTTCTGTGTGCACATTTTGAGTTGTGAATTGGGGTTTGAAACACCCTTGCAAAGTCTAACAGTCTAATGTATTGGAATTAAATGTCGGTAGGCGTATTGCCATTACAACATAATGTCCTGCCTAATCGGGGGTTCACCACGCCGTTTTGGGAAAAGGCAAGTTTTTGAGTGGTTTCGATCTTGCTAAAACCTTGTCTTAATAAGGCTAGCAAGTCTATACAATGTGTTGCATACGCTGTACCCCACTGGTGAGAAATTTGGTATTCCCAATTGGAAGAGTCTCCCTGACTGTTAAAAAGAGGTTGTAAGCATGTCCTGGATTGATAGTTTCGATAACACTGTGTGATCTCTGCACAAAATAAATTGCTTTCAGAAAAAGATTTAGATACAAGTCTCAAAACTCAGCAACCTGAAACATATTACCCGATCGGATGGCAAGAGACTATCACTTTTTGCAAAATTAATAAAGTGAGAGTGAATTATTCTTCAGTATCGTAAGTTAGATCACAGACAAAACGGTATTGAATGATGGTTGTGTCAACTCTTCACGGGAATAGATAATCACTGCTCGCCTCATGTTTCACTGATCGTTCAAAATGTTCTATGGATCTGCGACAAGACAGTCTGAAAGACTTTACCGCCAGAAATATTAGTTGTTGTAAACCTAACCTACGCATGGTATTAGAGACCCACGTTCAATCTTTGAAGGCAAGTTTTTCACTTCTCTGTTTCTTGTTTCAAACATGGTTCAATAATTAACTGTACAATCCTTGAATACCAATATGTGCATAATGGAATGTATCTGGTGTCATGTTCGGCATGTTACATTATTGGAGGTGCAATGTTAACCGTAAATTCCATATTTAATTGAAACTTTGGAAAAGAAGGGGAACGTAGCTATTTTACCACATTTAAAGGTCTTGCTGTTGTAGGTGGTTTTGATGAGTTTCAATTCACTTGTATACTTACGCGAAGCTCTGTACACCGCATTTGAGTGCAACATGCTAGCTCTTTGAACATGTCCATTCCCTGCCTACATTAATACTGTGAAAGTGCATTAGTAGCCTATAAAGGTCACCGTCAATAGTAACTTTACAGAGGTTACTAATCAATTCAAACAAACTAATCTGTTGAGCTTGAAGGTTAAATCAATTTACATCTGACCCACAACAGTTTCACTAAAGGTAACTTTAAGTGTTTAGTTTAAGTGAGTATTTAGTTACTGCTGTAAAGCCATGCATGATATTGTTTTTACAAATGTTTAAAGGTTCATACGAGCAACGTCTGGACACAAAATTAACCGTAACAGCTAATCCTCCGCTCTCTTGGTGGGAAAACTTGTATTGTAGGTCAGTATGGAATTATCTTGTGTCCTAATGCTTTAAAACGTATAGCTAAAACGTTCAAATAAGATGAGTAGCCAAGAGAGGAGTAGGGGTGGGGCACAACCCCCGGCCTCCAGTGCGAGAAAGTCGTTTTTGAGAAAACATTCGGATATGACCCCCTTCCCCTTGACCTACAATTCTCATTACGAAGTAACACACTCAGGCGAGCCATTGGACCTTAAGTCCGTAGGTTTTGCGATGCTTAGGTGCGTAATGGACTTGCTTTATATTCCCTTCCTTTATATTCCCTTCCTTTTCCCCTCCCCACCAAATCCCCCCCACCAAATCACAGCTAAACGCCTGGTTCTTTCGGGTTTTTCTTGTCCTAGACGAAACAATTAAACTATAAAGTATCCACTGTAAAACCTGCTTCTTGGCCAACGTACACTTCATTATTCAGAAGCTTCTATCCTTAAAACTCACGTTTAGTTGACTTGATACGTTCTGATACGAAGCCGTTTCTCGTCTTATAATTTACTGTGTAAAGGGAACTAAATAAAAAAAAAATAAGGAATTTTTTTGCTTATTTTCAACCCAAGCATGAACTGTTCATTACCACAGCATAACATTGTTTGTAAATTCATTGAACTTGTTCATTGTGGGTTTTCACAAGGATAGAGAAGTGAATGTCATAGTTCATGAACAGATGTGCTCGGTGTACATTTCAGCATGGCAGAAGTTCGCCGGCTCAATCAGGATGAGATACATTCTATGAGATAAAAAATAGTCAAATCATCTTTCGTTGAAAGTTAAGCTTAAAATTTTGTATCCAACCTTCAGGGTGAGATGACAGACGTACATCGCACATGTGGTAAAGATGACGAGATGGATCTACCACCCCGTAGTTTGCCTCTCCGCTGATAAAATTACCATTCTTACGTTCTTGACGTTCTTAAGGAAGATGTCATGATAGGGGATTTCCATAGCCTTGAAGGTATAATACTGCAAGAGGCACGTGTCATCTTGAAATGAATCGTATGAATTAGTATAACACTAGGCTTTTATGATGAGCATTACGAAAGTCTCCCGAGCAAAACGTTATAAGTGGTTGGGGTGCTTTAACTTTCTAAGCTACTGGTGAGTTTTGTGTACAAATGCGTAAAATAAGACAGCTATAGTTGTGACATGGTTAGGCTTGGTTTCTTCGACTGAATCTTGATCACAACGCAGTAATGAAATTGAAATAACTTATGCTGAAGAAAGAACAACAGGGCTATAACGATCCCAGTGTAGCCTAACGATGAAACTCATGCCCAAGATTTCTCCCGAGCAAACGAACGCATTGCACAACGAAGTGCACTGTGCATACTACAGCACTAAAACCTAAGTGCAACCATGCTGTTGTGGTAGCACATCCAGCGGAAGAAAAGTGAGGATGCTTTTCAAACAATAAATGATAAATAAAAGGAAATTTTACTAGTAAAATATAATAAATTGAGAGTGTGAATGCCTGCTAACCCAAAAAAAACATTGTACAGGTAGTTTTCGTAACGTCAGAGAGCACACTGCAACAGTTCATGCAGCTTTGCATGTCCTCAAAGCGTTATGCCAATGGATGGTTCTGAGGTTTCCCATATCCCTCACAATGTTTCCCATATCCCTCACAATGTTTGTGCTACAATGAGGATTCTCACATCATTTTACAGCTACGCTACGAAACATTTATGTTAAATTTATTCGTGGTTTAGATTCCGTAGACTAGGCTTGTTAACTGTAATCCTACATACAAGTCGCCTACATCCTTTTGAACAATAGGCTATGTCTAGAACTATGCCTACCATAGGTAATATCTTGTCTATTAGGTAAGCACTGCTTGGGTTGTGTTTTCGATTAAAATCTTATCAATACAACAATACTTGTGAATGAGTGTACACTTGTAACTTTGATGCAAAATGTTATCTCTGTACCGACGTTGAAAATATTTTAGATCATGACGTTTGAAATGGTTTCGGAGTTTGCGAATTTTCTATCTGGTTTCTAAATATAAGAAAACAAAGTTTTTCTTCTTTAAAGGGTTTCACCAGCCGAGGTATCATTTGAACCCATAGAATAGGCCTACTCATAAATATGCACTGTAAAAACAGTGTTTATGAATTAAACACTTTTCTAAACACTTTTTTGCCCCCACTTTGGAAACACGTTTA
>WURT03107456.1:0-12185 GCA_009936505.3 Holothuria glaberrima
CTTCAAAGTCGACGAATTTACGGACACCTATCTGTTAACACGCACGGATGGCAGGCCATTGAAATAACGTTGTTTATTTCTTGGGGACGTTGGGGGGAAATATATGCTTGTGATTTTTTTTTTTAGCCTTAAGGTAGGAAGATATAAAGATTTTCGCCTTAACGGGGGGGGGGGGAATTAGCGTTATATATATATATATACCCACGTGAGCTAGGAAAGAAGACGTGCGAGAGCGAAGCTCGAGCCGACTGTCTCAGGACCCGCTAAGGACTAGTTTGTGAGTGCATATATACACACGTACATACACTTGCCAGTGTGATTGCATAGATTTCGTTCATCTTCGGTAAGGAATAAAAAATAAACGATTGTAAACCGTTTTTATGTCAGTCGTAAATAGTGAAGTTCGGTGTGACTGTTTGAAATGATAAGGCTTATTGATTCTTTGCCGAACGGTTTTTCTCTCAAAGTTTTCCTGCTTGTTATACCACGTAATACGATGCCTTCATAATTTTACTTCTGGTGAACTCGCATATCCTTTTACCTCCACCAGAATCAACGGGGTCCTTGTAAACAACTTGGGTAGTTCAACTGCTGCGTATTAGATCCCTCACAGTTACCAGATTTCACAGTTTGACCTGTTTGGCCCTCTTTGGATCTCAAATGATCAGAACAAAAAAACTGAATAATTGAGAGCAATCCCAGATGAAAATTTCAGTTGAGTACAGTTCAAATTAGAACTGGACTTGAACTGGACTTGCCCATATTTGAACTGGACCCAACGGGACTCAAAGGGACTTAAACTGGACTGGACTGGAACCAGTTGATTTAACTACAACTTTTTCTGTTATCACGATTAGATGAACTGGACTTCAACTGGGCTTGTTCCTGTAGTAACAGTTGAAATGGACTATCACTAAAGAAAGTGAGAACCATTGCGCAGTGGAATTTTCTCAAGCAACTATATTTGCTGGACTGATGAAAGTTTTCTAAACTTTCAACTCAAAATTACCTTAATTTGAACTATAGGCAGTTACCTTTAGTAGAGAATTGGCTATGTTATTAGAGTCCTTTTGAACTGGTCCTGTAAAGTCCAGTTAAACTTTTCACGGTCAAGTCCTATTGCACTGTAAAGTCCAGTTAAACTGATAACAGTAAAATTCTATTGAACTGGTCCTGTACTAATCAAAATAAAGTCCAATACAACTGGTCCAGGTGGACTGTTTACATTAAAATCCTATAATGGTCCAGGAAAGTTCAATTATAGTGATCACAGTTACATTCTCTTGAACTAGTCCTGTAACTTCCAATTGAAGTAATCAAAGTACAGTCCAGTTGAACTGCTGTCCAGTAAAGTCTAGTTGAACTGGTCACAATAAAATGCTATTGAACTGGTTCAGGTAAGTCCAGTTATAGATCACAGTTAAATTCTATATTGACCTGGTCACAGTGAAGTCCAACTGAACAGGTCCAGCAAATTCCAATTGAACTAATCACAAGAAAGTTCAGTTCAACTAGTCCAGTGAAGTCCAGTTGAACTAACCACAATAAAGTCCAGTTAAACTTGTCCAGCAAAGTCCAGTTGAACTGATCATTATGAAGTCCAATTAAAATGGTCCAGGTAAATCCAGTTGAACTGATAACAAGTAAGTCCAGTTAAACTGGTCCAGTGAAGTCCAGTTTAATTAATCACAATAAAGTCCAATTGAACTGATCACAATGAAGTCCATCAAAACTGGTCCAGCCAACTCCAGTTGAACTAACCAAAAGAAAGTCCTGTTGAACTAGTCCAGTGAAGTTCAGTTGAACTAACCACAAGAAAGTCCTGTTGATTTAGTCCAGTGAAGTTCAGTTGAACTTATCAAAATGAAGTCTGGTTGAACTAGTCCTGCAAAGTCCAGTTGAACTGGCCCAAATGAAGTCACTGGTCCAGCAGAGTCCAGTTGAACTAATAACAAGAAAGTCCAGTTAAACTGGTCTAGTGAATTCCAGTTGAACTTATCACAATAAAGTCCAGTTAAACTGGTCCAGCAAAGTCCAGTTGAACTGTTCACAAGGGAGTCTAACTGGTCCATCAAAGTTCAGTTGAATTAAAACACAAGAAAGTCCACTTACACTGTTCCGGTGAGATCCAGTTAAACTGATCAAAACATTTAAAGTCCAGTTGAACTGGTCCTGTAAAGTCCAGTTGAACCAATCACAATAGATTTCAATTGAGCTGGTCCAGTACAGTTCAGTTGAACAAGTAACAATTAGTCCTATTGACATGGTTCAGTTAGGTGCAGATAAAGTAACCATAACAAACTTCAATTGAACTGGTCCAGTAAGGTTCAGCTGAACTGATTACAATAGTCCTCTTGAACTGGTCCAGTAAAGTCCAATTAACCCAATCACAAAATGTCCCAGTTAAGTTCAACCGAACTTCAAACTGATCACAATAAAATCCAAATGAACTGAATGGTCCAGGAAAGTCTAGTTGAATGGGTCCAGGAAGGTCCAGTTGACCTCTTACAATGAAGGGCAATTAAATCAGTCGATCAGTGAAGTTCAATAAAATTGGACCAGCAAACTCCATTTGAACTGGTCCAGTAAGGTCTAGTTGAACTGGTTCAGGATGTCCACTTGAGCTGGTCCAGTGAAATCCAGTTGAACTGGACCCGTTAAGTCCAGTTTCACACTTCCAGAAAATTCCAGTTGAATTAAACTGGTTTTGCGTAATTTGCACAAACGAGCGAAAATGCATTGTATCAGATCAGGCCTTTTGTAGGATGTTTTGGCACGATTTCTTTTTTCAAATTCATTCCCAAAATGTGAAATTAACACACTTTAACAGTTTATAACAGAATTAGCTCTTCACTGAATTATTTTTATCATTTTTGATTTGTAAACTATATCTACATCTCTACATTAGTAAATACATAAGTCTTAACAACTTACAAAAGTACCTGTACATGTAAAAAGCTAGATGTTTTGAACCTGCTTCAAATGCATTTTGAAGTACATCATTACATCTGGAATACCCTTGTACAAGCCACACATGCGTGTTGTTACATTTTAAGGGTATTCATTAACAGGGACTTACTATGATGTACCAGTTGATTTTCCAACTGGACATACCCAATTTCCAGAACAGTCCAGTTGAAATGGTCCAGTTGAGAAAGTCCAGTTGGGTCCAGTTGAACTGGACCAGTTAAACTGGACATGCCCAATTTCCAGAAGTCCAGTTCAACTGGACAGTTTAACTGGTCCAGTTCAGTAAAGTTCAACTAGATCCAATTGGAATTTTTAGCTGGCATGTAAGGGCATCAACATGGCGACTATAAGATCCGTCACGGTTACCCTTTATGATTTATCTTGTCTACGAGATCTTCACAATGCGATCTTTAGTGACTCCAAATGAATTTTCACTTCTACCAAAATCAGAAAGGGTCTTGTTAATAGTATGTAACATCTATAACAGACATACCTCAGTTTACAAGGTTTTGGCCGGTGCCTTGAGATGACATTTGAACTCAATTGATAAACATCAGGGGTAAATTTCAAGTTAGTACGTTTGCCCATTCCAAGTTTGAAAAACATGATTCCTTACTTGAGAAAAGGCATTTCAGAGGTTTTCAGTTTTTTTTTATCTGGTGACCTCAAATGACCTCTGACCTCGACCAAAAAACTAGGAACTTCCCTTTCAGTATCAAAATTTCATATCCCAACTATGAAGTGGAACAGGAGACAAATACTGAGTAACAAAAACTGAAAAAAACTAATTGTTTGCATGGAATCTAAACCACGGCCGTGAGAATGGGAAACATAGCAGATTCCCCACACCATCGACATACATGTTGATTAAAAGCTGTTTTCTTATTATAATATTGCCACATCATTCTTCACACAAGTCATCATTAGGTATAAACCTAGAATTCCCTATGAATTTATCAAACGTACGCTGGTAAAAGATATATGTTGTTCTCTCTAATTTGCTCTTCTGTTGTTACAAACATTCAGTCTTTTCGTTGACCACGAAATTACACAGTTTGGGGGTACGGTCTTTCTCTATTTTTGAGATATTGTGTTAACAAGGTTTTCGTAGTCATAAGGTGACCACAGATAACCTCTTTTTACATCAAATGACCTCGAACCTTTTTTAAAAATAATTGGAACCTTCCTAGCAAAATTGCGATGTTATAAATCAATATACCCAGTACAAAAAGTATTCATCATTGTTATGTAAAGATAACGTTTACCAAAACGGTTCATACGTTTTTGTAGTTTTACCTTCCTTGAAATTAGATGACCTATGATCTCAACAAAAATTCAAAGTATTTCTTTTCTAGAAATATGACAAAACCTTGTATAACTATTAAAGTGTCCATTATTCTTATCTTGCAATAATGTACTCACAAAGTTTTCAGTCTTTGACTTCTTGTAAACCCTGACCTTTTCTAAAAGCTATCGAGTTCTTTCTCTTAATATGAAAAATCTATATGCCAAATGTGCAAAGTATCCATCATTACTATCTTGAAATAACGTGTTAACAAGTAATTTTCTCGGTTTAAGTCGTTAAGCCTCCCGTGACCTTAGATTACCATTGCCCTCTATTAAAAGCGATAGGTTCATTTATTGATCATTACGTATCTTCATCCTAAAAAAAGTAAAAACAAAAAGTATCCGTGCCTTTTTTGGGGATATCGTATTAACATTGCTTTAGGTTTTTAACGTTTGTAACTTCAAATGACCTTTCACATCCATCAAAAACAATAGGGTTCTTTCTCTAAATATGGTAAATCTATATATACAAAGTATATGATGTATCCATCATTGATTTCTTGAGGTACTGTGTTTACCAGCTAAGCAAACAAACATGCATACACACATACATACACTTGCCAGTGTGGTTCCATAGATTGTTTTCACCTTCGGCAAGAAATCACAATGCTAAACATCTATAGATTTCATTCCACGATTCCCCAATATGGACATTACTTCCATTCATCCCATCCCTTTGTTCTAACAAATAAACTGTAAACCCGCTATGGCACCATCTATTCATTTATTAGTTGACGAGTTTTCTGTAATCGGATAACAAAAGGTATAGAGACAGATCAAATTGTGTCTTCACACTTGTTGTTAAAAAAGTTGACTGTATTTTCTGTTATATTTCAGTTTCACCAAACCCTCCGTGTCTTGTCATAAGTGGCTGCAATCCATGTGAACCTTGCTACCCATCTGCTTTAGAGAAGTCGGGAACCTTGGTATGCACTGTTAGTGGGTCGAGGCCGTCTGTTCGATTAAACTGGACAGTAAAGTCACACGATGGAATTAGTTTCATCAAACATCAGATAAACGAAAAGGAGGGTACAGTAATACACACGCCAAGTACGTCCGTGATACTTGAATAAGAGCTAACAGAACCATGTGGAGTAAAAGGAGTACTAGACGGTGAAGCAGAGGACAATCTGCAGATTTTAGAATCAAATATGACTTCGGTTGAAATCAGCAATGGTAAGTCCAGTGAGGAAAACTGAATTTTCTTAAAAAAATAAAGAGTGAAGTTAAGACTAGTTAATTTGGGTGACTTCGTGATTATCTCACTCCCTGTTTCAAAGCTTTTCAAATTATTTGAATCCAAAATTTTGAAACTGCTTATATGAGTTGCAAAAGCTTATTTTTACATGTAGTTTATAAAGTAATTATATACACTGTCAGTGACTTTGTTTTCTGTGCAAAATGAAATAGTGAGATGACGAAGCGTGGATATTGGTGAAGGAGTCAGCTTAAGTTGCGAAAGATGTGAGTCAATAGATAAATGTTATCAAGATTACTAGCAAATAACTAAGACTTTAAAAATTGTACAGTAGCACGGTTTGCTATTATTTTCTGCATGCTGTCTCAAAACCATTTCAAAATTGATTATTTTAAACGATTAGACTTACTCTAATAAAACTCACAGGCGGAAACTCGTTCAGATTATGAACTTCCAGAGCCGTGTGGAGTTATTGCAGAAGTACAACGTATTGCGGAAGACGTTGCTTGAAAAGCTGGATAAGCATTTTATAAGGGTTTGCAGTATTGCGTGTCTGTAACGACTGTTGTATCAGTGACTATCTCGGTCTCTTGTAATTGTTTTGACCAGGGAGTTCGTATTCGGAACACTTCCCTGCTCTATCCTGGCTAGACCTACGCTGAACCCCTGGGAGTTAAGCGTCAATGCTTCACTTACCACCTTTAGTATGGGCTCGGCCATGGCGCCTTTGAAAAGTCTCAACGGTTTAAATCCGTGAACGTGTTATATTGATTCTAACAACTGGCTTGCTTTGGATTTAACAAAACCTGACACCTATAGTTCTTCCAAGTATGGGAACGAGGATTTGGTCTAGCTAGTCGAACTTTTTGAAATAAAATGTATAATAATAGTAGTAAATGTTTCATGTGTTTCGCTTAAACTAACTTAGGTTACGTGAGATTTCATCAAAGGCATGTAAGGCATTTGCCCCGGCATAAGCTCGACATGATGGTAGTTTGATTCATTTATGTATCTTCATCCAGAACTTTGTAACGATACCACACCAACTACAGATGCTACACCGGATCGACGTATTGTCGTATTGATTATAGTGATACTTGTTATTGCCGTTATTGTTTGTTTTTTGATTGGGTGTTATATATATAACCGGAGAAACAACAAAGGCAGAGGAAAACATTGTCGTCGTTCATCAGAGAGGTATGCACGAATTGTTTTTGGTAGTGATATGCGTTTAAGATGCTAATGTACTTTGGTATCGACGATATTTTTAAGTCACATTAAAGTAGACATTTAGATCCACTAAGTAAAATATTCAAAGCGGAATTAAGTACAGAGGACATTCAATTTATTAACACTGTAGTGCACGAATGAAAAAATAGACTTTTTTCAGATGATGGAGCAACCGGTGAAACGGAACTGGTAAGTGTCTGGGAGTTTCTTCATTTACATAATGTGACAAACTTTTATATGGAAGATTTTTGAAAACAATACAGGTGTCTGTGTATGTGTTCGGCTAGTTACCCCTTCCAAGTATATGTTGAGATTCTATCTGGAGTATTTGTAATCAACAGAAAACGTCCGATTATCGTGATATTCTAAAACGTTGGAATGATTCTCCTCCAGGTGATGAAATTTTAAGCAATCTAAAGTAAGTAATAAATGTATGTGGAGTATAGCATTTTGCCCATCATGTGAATTTCTACATTGGAGCAGTTGGGGAAGGGGGGGGGATTTGTAGAACACTCTTCATAAAATTATTCTCCAAAGGGTAATCGATAGCAGATGCAGATGCAGCTTATTTATAAGGTCTCAGAAAAAAAAAACACATTTTTCCATTACCATAATTTCTGTCATCATTCATCCTCATCTACTGTACTGATGCCAGTCATTTACAAGTCTGACCTCAGTTGATATTTGTTTCTTTCATAGCCGTTACTACCAAACAAAGAAAAACCAAGTAAAGGTAGAGTAATTTTCTCTTGTAATTATTACTTGAATTGACGAGCTGCCTGTGCTGGTCAAAACAGGGTAAGGCCTTGTTGCTTGTTTGTTTCAGTTGTCTTGTTGTAACCATGAATATAAACTTCCACTTGCGCGTGACAAATGCCATACTTTCTCATCCTCCTTCGCTCTGCTCTTTCATTAGTCAGCCACTCTCCTGACGATGCCGATATACGTAGATTTGGACCTACAGATAATATCAATCAAGTTGAGATCATTATAGATGAGCTAAACACGTTTTCAAGCTTTCAATTTCTAATTTCTTCACTCAATGCGGAAAATATATGCAAATAAA
Source organism: Holothuria glaberrima (assembly GCA_009936505.3). NCBI lineage: Eukaryota > Metazoa > Echinodermata > Holothuroidea > Aspidochirotida > Holothuriidae > Holothuria > Holothuria glaberrima. Next base: position 7,812 of record WURT03107456.1, read on the forward strand.
TTGATAATACGTAAAAAACCCCACAAGTTAATTTCTTTGGCATGGAAATAATTGTACGTTTACTGTTTGTCCTTTTTTACAGTCAACCGACGAGACCTGGTTATAGCCCTTGCTTTATTTTACGAAAAGTTTTGCTCGTTGAAACCTTTGCCATGGGGGGGGGGACCAATTCCAATATCAGTCCTCTGCTCAGATTTTCAATGCGTAGTTATCCCGGCTCAAACTGCAGAATATACTTTTAAAGAAAGCCAACATCTTGAAAAAACTTCAGGTGAAGACTTATTCGCTTCTAGTAGCTTCAAAAATGCAAGTCAAGTAATATTTATTGGTGATTTGGGTTACGGGAAAACAACAATGACACAGCAGATTGTCCAACAGTGGATAAAAGATAATTCCAAAAACTTTATTTTGATATACATACAACTAAAGGAAGTTGTTGTAGATAAGAATATTGCTGCGGTGGTAAAGGAAATGCTGCCAAGCTCCATCGATGTAAGTGAAGATGCCATTGAAAAGTTGTTGAAAGAAAATAAAGTTCTCGTGCTTCTGGATGGGTTAGATGAGTTAGCAATGTCTGTGGAGAAAGATGTATGGGAAGAAAATGAAATAGATGATGACTCCAGAATCGTCAAATCAAACAATAAAAGTCATGCAGAATTTGTACGAAACAACGTGACTATAGGGGACCTACTGAAAGGAAAGGTTATAAGCCATAATGCTCAAATGAGAGTATGGGTTACTTCTAGGGAGGTAGATGACATGAAAGCTCCCTTTCCTCCGCCTTACGTCAAAATTAAAATGATCGAATTTTCGAGTAAACAGGTTGAAGACTACATAAGAAAAACATGTCAGTATTATTGTAACTCAGTCAATGAAAGAAATCCTGAATCTACTGGAGTGATGGTTGAAGATGCTGTAAAGAAAGTCAGGGAAAAGATAGAAAAAGATGATATAACTCAAGAATTTGTAAACACACCTCTTCTACTTGTTTTAATTATACACATATTGACGGCCAAATTTACTGGAGCAGTTGCCTACTTACAAGACCTGAAACTTACAAAACTGACGACTTTGATTAGAACAGTCACAACATGTTTGGAATCAAGGTACATGCAAAAGATACAAGATTCGTCATTATATTCCAAAATTAAAGACATGGAAATGAAATTAGGAGATATTGCTTGGAAACAGAAATTACAGATAAAAGATTTTGATCGGGAAGGGTGGAATAAATTGCTTGGCACTGAGTATGTTAATATTGCCCTGTCCATTGGATTGCTGCGATTATCAAAACAAATCAGTAACAACAACTTACAAATGAGACGATTAGCGTTCTCCTCCTTTACTAGTGTACAATTTTACCATCAGCATTTTCTGGAATACTTAGCAGGTCAGTACTTTTCAACAGACGTTGTTTTTAGACGTCAGTTTTAAAAAAACTGACGAAATTTTTAGAAAAAAATTCAGACGACAAGACTATCAGATTTTTACAATTCATGTCTGGTTCTGGACATCCTTCTGTGACAAAAGGGTCGGAAATATTTTTTAAAGACCAAAAAAATGGAACAATTTTGTAGACTTTATTTATGAAGCAGAGGACCAAGATAAGGTGAAATCTTATATTGAGGATATCAGCAGACATTCGGAAGGCCTTGGTAAAGTTCAAGTGATCAATTTTGCATATTAGGACAAAAAATATCATCAAGATGCAGTTTCAGCTTTCTGTGAGCTTTGTAACAAATTCAGTGTAAGTTTAATTTTCCTTCATGTTAGCTTTAATTGACTTTTGGAAATAAGCTTAACAATATTAAATACAAGCGTCTTTAATTAATTTAATACGGCAAAGTTGTTTTATAAAAACAAGAAAGTTAGATCGTATGACTGAATTGTATAGTTGAAATAATAAGTTTGTTAACAAATATTATTGGATTCAATCTATTTTGGATCAAATGTATAGAAACACTTTTGACTTTTACAAGACTAGAGTAATTAGCTGTATGAAGTGAGATGACGTAAAGTAATTAGTAGAATGAAATAGTACATGAAATGAAGAAGCCCGTAAAGACCGTAAAGATTGCATGATATTTTACTAGAACAACAGAATCAATTTATAAAAAAAGAAAACTATTACCGTTCAACATCGCTCCTCGTATGAAAAATTACGTTCTTTTGTTTTTTTTTAAACTTGGTCCAATTATATATATATATATATATATATATATATATAATAGAAGCTAGTTCCACGTGTATTTCAATAAAAAAATAAACAAGAATAAAAATGATATATACATAAACGTATATATATATATATATATAATGCAAACGACCAAACGAACGAACGAAACGGTTTGCAGCTCTTTCGGGAAAATATATTTTGGTTACGAAGTAACAGGAGTTGTGTATCCTCATTTTTCATTTGTATAGTTTCTTTAATATATATATATATATATATATATATATATATATATAGATAAATAAATAAAAGTAATGAAAAAGTGCTTACTATTCAGTAGAAAACTCCACAACGTTTCGGGTCGTTACCCTTCACCTGGCGGCTAAATAATAGCTGATCAGTTCAAATTTCAGTTTCAGTTCAAATGAAACAAACAAATGCGTTCCTACACGACTTAAACGACGCGCGTTCGTTGACAGCGCTCGCAGAGCGTGAATGTACACTGAAAATAACGCAACCGTGTGTAAAGCATTAAAACAGTAAAACCTCGTAAGTTCGTAAAATAAGTAGAAACTGTCATGACGTGTCTTGGCAGCGCTCATGGAGTGTGTATGTACACTGTTAAACAACGCAACCGCGTGTAAAGCGACAAAACAGTAAAAAACATGCAAGTGCAGGAAGTAAGTAGAAACTGTCATGACGCAATCAAAAAACAAATTACGAAAGGCAGTCATGTCAAAAAAGAGCACGCGATGGTTGGCAATTGTTAGAAATGGGCACGGTCAATCCTGCCCCCAAAGCAGTTACAATATTTTGAGTTTAACTACAGGACAAGTACTACATCGTTCACGATTGCAAGGAAAAGTCCCTGGAGAATCAGGATTTAATGATTGGGGATGAGAGGCCCGAACCCAGTGACTGGCAATATTTTTCTCATTTTTAAATGCCGTAATAGGTGGTTCAGGGAAAATATCTCGGGTAGAGGGATCTTGGCCGAGCATTTCCACGTTTCTGCAAATGGACTGAATAATGGGACGAACGGAAGGGTGATAAGATATGAGTAAAGTCATTCTAGCAGTGGATTTCACGTTCGCCGTTTTGGGGATCATGGTCGTAGCTCTGTTAATTCCTTGAACACGACCCAAGGCCTTCGAAAGTATTTACGTGGGTAATGACGCTTTTCAAAGAAGGACGTTATCTCTTGAGAGGCCTTATCGAAATCTGTGTCATCAGAGCAGATTCGTCTTGCTCTGAGACGTTGAGAATAGGGGATAAAGTTGGTGCAAGACCTAGGGTGGTTGGATTTATAAAGTAGATAACTGTGGGAATCGGTGGCCTTGAAGTGTATACTTGATCTGATTTTTGCTGTTACAAATGGAAAGCTCCATATCTAAGAAGACCACCGAAGTGTCATTGACGTTTCTCTTGTAAAAGATCGGTAGTTTGCCACTAAAGCTCGAAAATAGCTGCTCCTCAAATTGTCCCACAGTGAGGCCGGCTACAGATGAGCCCATCTTCGTACCTATGACTACTCCCTTAACCTGGCGGAAAAGGTGAGAGTTAAATTGAAAACAGTTTTGAGTCAATACTAGTTCAGCCAGGCGAAGGAAAGTAGTGGTGGGAAGTAGTGGTGGGAAGTAGTGGTGGGAACGTTAGGATCTTCAAGTTTGTCCAGGTAATGGCGCACGGCTGCTAGAGCAGTGATTTGGGCTAGATACATCAATGGTGAATAACAATAGTTCACCAGGACCCTCTGGAAACTCAAAGTCTTGAATCAGTCTAAGGAAATAAGGGGTATCCTGTTCAAACGACGGTGTTATTTCACTGCGTTGTTTTACGGTGTAAATGCACACTCCATGAGCGCTGCCAACACACGTCATGACAGTTTCTACTTATTTCACACACTTGCAAGGTTTTACTGTTTAACTGCTTTACACGCGGTTGCGTTATTTTCAGTGTACATATAAGCTCTGCGAGTGCTGTCAACACACGCGCGTCGTTCGATTCGTGTAGGTACGCATTTGTTTGTTTCATTTGAATCGCGTTTAACTGATCAGTTATTATTTAGCTGCCAGATAAAGGGTAACGACCGCGAAACGTTGCGGAGTTTTTAACTGAAAATTAAGCACTTTTTCATTACTTTTATTGATCTACACATTTCACGAGTGCTACGCAGTGATCGACCTTACATATATATATAT
>WURT03107478.1:0-12183 GCA_009936505.3 Holothuria glaberrima
GGGATGACTAATATGGGGAGGTGTCTAAGGGGAAGGGGTGTCCCCCTTTGAGAATTTTTTGAATTATTACATGTCCTTAGATGCATTCTGGTGCTATATCTGTCAACTTTTGAAGTGACTCACTACATGGCGCCCTCACATTAACAGGCTAGTAAGGGAGAGTGGGAGAATAATTGTTTTGTTTTGCTTTTAATCTTTATTTTTCCATTTTTATTATTTTTATTATTTTTTAATATTCGCTGAAAAGTGATACCATACCTGCTCGTACCTGTCGTAGCGGTTCCGAAGCCTCTGGATAGAACCAAAACACAACGATATGTCAAACGTAGCCAATGTTTGAATCTTTATAACATTATTTTTCAAGTATTTGGAGCCGCAAGCCACTTTTACACGAGTTTACAACTTATAATTATTGTATCCAGGGGGTGGGAAAATAGAAGCTTACTCACAAGAGTGAAGCCATCCATAAGCGAAACGAACATGAAACTTGAGCGGGCATTGTGGGGGGACAGAGGGAGTATGACGATTCTTTTAGGAGGGCGTAGAACAGGACAAAAGCCACAATCACCCTCATAGTGGTAGCTGTAAGTTAAAAAAATGGGCAACGTTCCACATGCCCTATACTGCAGGAACATGAATTAGGATAAAAGTTATATTCTCAGAGTAGTTGCCGCCAGAATTTGCCCTACTTTCAGTTCTTAGGAAGCAAACGGCCTGACGGAAGACACTTTAAGACTCTAAGTTCATCTTCAATCAGTACTAGGGTAACCTATATGGCAAGAACATGTGCGTTACGATATTGATAAAAATTTTCTCAAAAAGTGATATATGCCCATAGCCTTACGAGCCAGAGAACAAGGTTCTGCAGCCTTCTCTCCCCCCCCCCCTTCCTTCCCGTTCTTCGGACTAAACCTATTTCTCGAGCAGATTTGTAGGAAGATGAGGCAGTTTTCTCTGCCAACGAGGATTTTCCTTGGGGAAAACGGCTCAGCCCCCAGAAAAATATACCGCATTCCTACATATGTACAGGATATATGCCCAGAGCGAAAGCCTTAAATTCTAGACGAGTGGCCCCGGCCCTGTGGGTAAATTATCGTTGGCTTAATCATTTTACAATTCATGATACAAATTTTCCACAATAAACACACTTTCTTTACCAAAGTTTTTGATGACTCACCACACATTTTTTCCCATAATTTGTCCGAGAAAATTTTTTCTAAGCTCTATTGGAGCTGCAACTCCTAGTCCATGGCTCCTCCTATGTATCACACGAACAAATTATAATTAATACTATTTTACTGGTTTATGAGATTCTACTTGCTTGGAACTATAGTTACGATTTTATTTCGATGCCTTCTCCACTTTACCTTATTCCAGACTTAACGATGCCATTGCTTCTTTAATTAAGATAACTAATTGGCATATGTACCGTGTCTAATATATATTTATATATATATATAAGGAAAAAATGACAAAGTGGTGACGCCTTCATATCATCCAGTTTGATAAATTTAAGCAATATATTTCTTCTTAACTTCATTTTGTCGTTCGCAACTGACGAAGAGCGAGGTAGCTCGAAATATATTGCTTAATTTTTCCAAACTGGATGATGTGAAGGTGTCACCACTTTGTCTTTTTTTCCTTGTTTATGGAATCCAGTACGCGTACTTCAATATGTATATATATATAGCATAGGCGTCACCTGGGGAGGTCGGGGTGCGAACGACCCCCCCCCCTTTGAGCTTCTTTTTTACAGAAACGTTTAAAGGATGTGCCAAAAATTGAAAAAGGTTTCTTCTGCCATTGCAAAGTATAAATTTCTTTTAATATGCTGAATATTAATTTCACTGCAATTACAGATCGAGTCCCCCAAATTACTATTTTCACCCTTTACCTTTTTTAAACAGTTAAATCACTCTAAAAACACTTGGGTCACGAGGGAACTGAACCAACGTTTTGGGTCAAATTTTGACCCAGTTTGGGTCAAATGAAGTCTAATTTGGGTCATTATTTGACCCAATAAATTTAGTCGGTCCCCTCCTGACCCAAGTTTGGGTCAAATTGACCCAAGTGTTTTACAGTGAAGGTAAGGCGACACGTAGCTACACCTTTCCATAGCATTATAATCATATATCTAATACCACCACGTAAGAAATGATAGAAAAATATGAAAAGTACTTTTGATAAAATACCTTTAAAAGATTTCTTTTTTCAACGGAATGATCGTTTTATAGAAACTATCTTAGAAAGATGTTCATCTCTTGAATTCTGTTTATTTTGTTGGGTAAACATTAAAACGGACTCGCGCATGCTTGACATTTCAAAGTGACTTAAAACGGTTGTATACTACAGATATTTGAAAATTAACTTCCTTTTATCTCTTCATACATATAGAACTGAGTGATGGGTCAATCATTATTCTAAATTTCAAACAACTTCTTCTGTTCTTCCTGCATTTTTTTGCTCCGCGATTTCAATTTTACCTTTCCATTACCTATTTTAATGGAATAAATGACATGTACAGTCTTTTCTAGGTCTTGTGGGAGAAAAGTTGACAGCAAAAAACGAAGTAAATTGGTAAAATCACATTGGGCACAAATTACTGTTCTGTTCTGTAGTCTTGAGGCTGATAACTTAGGCAGTTAAGAGACGCTATTCATTGCAGATTTGAACGATTTTTTAATTTCTTTGCATTGCAGAGTTCAGTGTACTTAAAATTTTTCTATGATTTGTTATCTGAGTTTAGCTATTTTAACCTCCTTAAAGGGAATAGGCAGTCGCCCCAAAATTTGCTTCGAAAAATCAGGAAACTCTTGCAAATATACTCTAATTGCATTACAAGCACCTCTGAAGACGCTTTGAACACAACTATTACAAACAATATGTAAAGCAAGGAGAAATTCTCCATGAATTTCACAATTCACAAAAACAAAATTATTGTCACATGATCAAAATAGGCCATTCATGAACTAGAGTGACGGGGAAAACTAACTCTGATTAGGGTGACTGTAATTTTCCCTTTAATCTTGAATATTTCATTTTATTCCACGAGCTTCCAAGGGTTTTTGTCCAGGGAATCCTTTGCCTCTGGATCCTACCAACTGGTTCCTTTTACCAAGCCCATGGTTCCCATGATAGGCCACCAACTTTAAAAGAAAAACGTTTTTATGCCATTGTCATTTTAAGACTTAAAATGGGTTCACGTTTTGATATTATATGAATAAGAAATCATAATATTGGCATTATCAAACTAGCAATATTGACGATAATTTCACCTCATTATAGGCCTTTGAAATGTCTAACTCCTCAGAGCTTCCGGGGGCTTCACCCCCTGGACCCCTACCAGGGCTTCGCCTCTGGACTCCACGCCGTAGTGCTCGCTATACTACGAGCGGGCATTATCACTGCGGCGGCAATAACTTTCTTTTTCACACAAAATGCGACCCACCCCCTTTAAAAATGTCTGGTGACGCCCATGTTAATAGGTTTGTACCATTTGAACTCAAGATTTGGCGGTCCGTACAAATGATTTGACAGTACTTGCCAGAACCAAAAGGTGGTTGATATGGCTCGTTTTCATATACAGCCGGTTTATCCTCTGGTAACACAAATTTTAAAGTGGGGCAATGAGACAGGACTGAGAAGAACAAATTATCTGGGGCAAAAGCATGACAGCTTTATACTTTTTATGTTTAGGGAATTGAATTACTGGAACAATTGGATGTCAGAGTTTGGATTCCTTAGAGCTGACTAACTTACATATTACATGTGGGCCACTAGAACTTGGTCAAAGGGCCCAGGGGTAACCGCTCCTGAAACTTTTTCACCGCCTAGAAAATTTTAATAACAAAAATTGTTATTACCTCCAACGGATCTTCATATCTTACGCATTTTTCAAAATTAGTGGGTCTGCACTTGGCTCAGAAAAAAGGGGAGGAAGCAATCAGTAGTATTTCTATAAGTCTCTAAGATTTGGAACGGACATGGGCATAGGAATTGGATGGAATTGCAGCAATCCCTGACCCTTTCGAGCAAAACATTTGCCATTTTCAGGCAAAAAATTACTTATTTTGTGGCAAACATGTATTAAATATTTTGGGCAAAAGTGCTCAGCTTCCCTAATGGAAAGTAGTCCCGTATTAGCTTTAAATACAGGAGCTCTTTCAGTGTATATGTGTATCCTAAGTTGTATTCAATAAATGGGGCAGGGCAAGTATAGAAAGAGACCCCCTCCGACGAGCTGGAATATCCTCTTTTCAAAAATTCTGTTAACCTGTCACCCACAGTTGGTAGTAATTCAGAGTAACAATTTTATGGGTAACTGTGCCGGATTATAGAATTACTCCAAAAATAATTTCACGAAGAAAGCAGAATTTACCAACAGAATCGAAAAATTACATTGCACTCACAACAGTGATTTTTTAAAAGTATTAACCTGTCCCTCGTCGCCCCTTCCAGGGAGCTGACATTGACAGCTCCCTGCCCCTGCTGGACAAATCAATCCTGTTTCTTAACCCACATTATTCTATTTTGTTGGTTACTTTTCGCCTGTACCAACATTTTCCTAACATTTTCACCAACATTTATCTATGAAAATATCACCGTATGGAAACCTCTATGCACTCTAAAAGTGGATTATTCAAAACAACGCCAATTAGTCAAATGCGAGATATCATTTTGACTGAATTATTCAATATTATACCACATATGACTAATTAACATTCATTTAGCAAATTTATTTTTCGTATCAGTTCAAATTATTAAGGAGTCGGTATGGAACAGTCAACAAAAGCAACAGATTTTATTCAATCTCTCAGCAAAAGAGGAAATGAAATCCTCGAATTAAGAGTTTTCAGCAGGCTCTTATTAAGGGGAGGGTTAGAGGTGTGCCCACCACACCCCACCGCCTGAAATAATGATGAAAACGAAGAGGAAGTGAAAAAAGCCAAAAAAAAGGGGGGGGGAAATGAAACGAATAAAGGAAGAGAAGGCAATTTTTCAAGAAAGGTCAACAATGTATAATTTTCGGAAGGTTTAGGGTGGGAATTTTTCTTTTAAGTGATCAGATAAGCGTCCTAGTTGAAACTACTAGCAGCTCTGAAAAAAGATGTTGAAGGCCAGACTAAGCGCTGCATGGTGCGAACAGCAGCTGGTTGCTTGGAATGCTGAGATGCTGCTCTGGAGATCGGGGAGGGAGGCACACGATTAAAGTAAAACTGCAGTGACAAATTTGTCTTGAGGAGTGCGATTTCCTGCAAACTAGTGAATTTGGATGCTTCCAACGTATGGTCAGGATTTAGAATTAATGAACTCCTTTAGTTTACTGTCAGTTATCAAAATGAAGCACAACATTTCAATGGCTTCCTAAATAATGCCTAGCTTTTGTTTTTAAGTGAGAAAAAATGATTTGATTTATTTTAAGTCACAGTGAAATTAATGGTTTTTTGTTAATTTAAAATATTTTTCATGAATTCATAGTTCTGTGTTCCTGCAAAGGAAAGCGAAGGACATATGCGACGTAGAAGACAAAATGTTATGCTTAGTTTCGTCAAAGGCGTTACATTGAAGAAAGTAAGGACAGTCATATTGGAAAGCAGATTTACTGCTCACAATTTTATCTATAAAATAATAATAAAAAAATAAATTGGTATGTTACAACATTTGCCGCAAGTCTTGTAATTAGTATCCTAAATGTATTTAATTTAAGCCTGATCCTACAAAATCCCTTGGTGGAAAAATGAATTAATTAATGTAATCATTTTTTGAAAAAACTCTTTTTAGACCATCATAATTTTCTTTTATGATTAAGTTTGTATACCTAAAATAAATAATAAATTTAAGTTTTTAAGTTTTATCTATGCTTTTTGTAAAACACCATTCGTCCGTGTACAAAACTTTCGCTTGTCTCCTCAGTGAGAATTACGTTCATCAGCAGATCATTGTTTTGCTTAAATTAGTCAAATAAATATCAATAAAGTATTTAGTAATATGAATAATTAGCTTCCCCAGACGTTCAAATCTAATTTAGAGAAACAAAGGTGCAAGTTAGCAAATATTATAAATGACTTAAAAAATGATAATGAAAAATGAAAATGACTTATTGAGGAGATAGTGAGACCTAAAAAGACATTAAAAAACTATGAACTCTTAAAATTGCCTGAAAATTTTTTTGAAGTGATAAAGAAAAGAAAAGTGAAAAAGAAAGAAAACATAAGCAGGTATTGAATTTAAAATTTAGATACTTTTTACTTACTTTGATTTTATGGTATAGTCAGGCTGAGAACAACAGAGCCACGCAGATGCAGGGATTTTGCAATTTCGACTTTTGAAGCTGATGAAATTTGTCAAAAAATATGACGAAATGACTGACTTTTTGTAATGTTGGAACATTTTATATCTCGGAAAGCGTTTTTTAGCTGACCTATATATTACAGGGATCAATTGGTCAATTTGTCGACCAGTCGTATTATCCTCAGATCCGAAAAATGAAGGGCGATGTCCCATACTTCACTCCGCCCTTTAGAAAACGCGCATGCGTAGTGTACGATTAGAGGCACGTAGTTCTTTTCAAATTTATTGGCAGTGTGGTACTATTAACCACTAATCCAGAACCTTTTCTGGACATCTTTTCGGGACCCTTGACGAAAATAACCGGATAGCGAAGCACTCTCCGAGCTTTGAGCTGGAACTGCGCCAATATATCGATTCTTTGGAAGTTTTCAGTACGAAAACGCCTTAATTGTCGGATTTTTTTTCCTTGCACAGGAAGCTGCCACCAGAGTCAGCTCCCTGCCTTACATTAGCAACAAACAAAAAGATTTAAAGTTGGCTTCTTCCCCCAAATCATCGATCTAGTTCGTTTGGGCGCACCGTATTTTGACGAAGCGAGTCCAACGGCTTCCATATGATAGAGTCTGCCTTGTCACAAAAGTCTAACACGATAACCTTGCACACTAACGGTGTCCTCAAGATGCAGGCATACGTACATGTATCTAAGCTATGGCACAAGTGGAAGGAAAAAGACAACCAAGGACTTACCCACACGAAGAAATCACATTGAAAAGCCACAAATGACGAAACCTGTGCTGTTACTATAGCCACCGTTGCAATTGTGAACGCTAAAAAATATATATTTATTGAAAGAAATATTGCAAAAAATGCCTTCTCTACTCCTCAAGTCACCGGACTGTGACGGTTGCCATTTACGCAAGATTGGTAGTAACAAAACGGTAAAGGAAGTCCCTTGGAATAGAGAGCTAATAATTGATTCTTTTTGGTAAAGTATGCGCACTCTATAGTGTGACATGGCAGTTTATCACTTTTCTAAACACGTTCCGTGGTAGGCTTCGTTTTTAAGAGAAAAGATTGTATTTTCCAGGTTTGTCTAGTTGAACAAAATAGTGGACGCTGCTTAAGCCCATATATTCTGAAGAGTGCAGTATCTATATACTAGTATAGCCGACACAAATGCAGCACACCGTGTGACCTTGAACATGAATTTGTAGCTGACATACATTGCACTGCTAGCTGGCTAGTTAAATACAAACGACTCATCTATGGAACCTTTTTCACACTTTTCGGGTGGATCACGTATATCACCGCACCCAAAAATTAGCTATTTAAAGACGTGCTTTCAACTTTTCTGCTTCCACGCAGTGAGGATGATAACTCGTGACAGGATTTTTTTTTTTTGGCCAGTGGTCTTGGATGGGTGTGTCGTATTTTTTGATTGTTCAGCTAACAGTGTTTTCCTAAATATTCTTCCCTTTTCATATTGTCTGTTTTAATTTTTCAATCCAGTTCCCATTCCTTAGTTGTGTAATTTAAGAAAGTTCAATCTCTAGTACTAGTTTCACTTCCCAATCATTCTTGAAGTTTGAATACTTTCGAAAAAACTCTTGAGTTGCTTTTGGCCTATATGGTGATTAAGGGTGGCTTCAGGTTGAGGATAAGGGGAATACCCCCCCCCCTTTGGAAAAAGCTGGCCTCCTGTCGGTACGATGAATCATGCAGTCCCGGGAGGCGACCAGGCGCCCCGACGGAGTCATGGCTGTCGCTAAAGGGTGGGGGTGCAACAGCGGGCGCATTCATGGATCCAGTTGGCAAAATGAAGGGAGCTGACGAGAAACTTGAAAAGAGGGAAGGGAGCGAAAACAAAGGAAGGAGATAGGAAACGATTAAAGAGGAAAAATGGAAAGGAAAGAAAAAGGGGAGAAGAAAAGAAGAGGAGAGAGCAAAAAAAGAAAAAAAAAGAAGAAAAAAGTGTAAGTAGATATGTGTTTGTGTGTGCGAGGGGGGCTTGGAGAGGAGAAATTGGAATATATGTGGGCTGTAGACAACTCAAATTTGAGAAAACCTGTCAAAACACGAGAATCGTAAACATTTTTGTTGTGCGGAACAGCACTAACAAAAAAGCTCCTTAGACATGCAGAAAGCTGTTGTTGGCAGCGTGATATTTTGTCACGGTGAGACGATAAAAATTTTACAGCAGTTTGTAAATGAAGGAAGAGTATGGAAGGAGGAAGAAAAAGAAGGGAAACAAGTAAGGAAAACGAACAGAGTGGCAGTCGAACATGGTCTAAGGGGAACTTTAAACACCCTTTGCCACCTAAGTGGCGTCTAGAATTGTACGTAAACCCCACTTGAGCTCGAGTCAAGTGATTAGATTTATAGAAAAGGCCCCACATGAGTCAACTGAATCTTCACCCCGCGGAGCAGACTGCTTGCTCAGACTGAACAAGAAATATGCCGTACAGCCTGCTACGTAGGTAACTGAATCGTAGGAGATAGTAACTAGAGTCATGCCAAGCTACAATTTTGCCTGCCTACGTAGCAGACTATACGGCATATTTCTTGTTCAGTCATATCCTGGGAAGCTAAGGAGCTGAGCAAACAGAGTCCTCTCCGCGGGGTACAACTTTGCTTGCTTCCCGTGTGTGCTTGTAGAATCACACTGACAAATTTGTGTTTTTGCCAAGAGTGCACTTTTATGCAATGTACCGCGTTTGGAATTAGGAATGGCGCCATATGAGGAACAAGAGCAGTGATTTTTGCAAATAAACCCCGGAGGCGTGTAAGCTATAGATATTTCCTTAATACCATCTCAAAGGTACTTGTCTAAAGGCACGGGGTTTTACAACAATAATTCCGATGCAAAATTTCTCTTCACTTCCCGCAATTGCCACGGTTTACGATCCATGCCTTAATGGCCATTATTAGAACGAACTGCACGGAATTATGCTATTATTTTTTTTTAGGCGCGCTTCGCGCGGATCCGTCATTGATGCTTGCCACAATTAAGCCAAATTCCTGTATGACAACTTGAGTGGTGATACTGTTTCAAAGCCACATACAGCCCATACAATCATCTATTCTTCACAATAACGATTCCCTGCATTAACAGCTCGACCGGCTGTTAGTCCGAGTTAAGAAATTATAAAACAAAAGTGTTCAAGTCGCGATGTTAGTGGTTTATTTATTTATTGCTCATAAAACGCCTTGATGGTAGTTAAATGCTTCATTCTAATGTCCATAATTTTGAAAATTGTCCAAAATATCCAGGGGTTATGCCTCCCACAGGGGTGGGCACCATCGGGCAATGCTCCTCCCCCACCTGTTGGGGAAATTTTCCAATTTCGCCGGGAAGCTGAACCCGTACACGACATAATAATGTAATCTCAACGACCTTCAGTCGCCCTGACGACCTGCTTGATTTTGCTCATAGGAAGGGCAGATTCTTCACTGAAGACCCAAATTTTCCAGTTTCCTTACAAAAAAACCCAAAGTTTACAAATTTGTTTCAATAACACCCCAGGTCATCAACTATTTGCCAAAAAAGGCCAAGATTGTTTCGGCGTGCTTTACGCGCAGAAGGTTTTACGTTTGTCTTTCTTTTGACAACTCATCGCCTTTGTCGGGGCATCGAGCTGCTGCCCCCTCCCCTCCGTCGGGGAGCTTGAATCCGCTGTCGGGCAAATCCTGCTGATCATACATGGCTGAGAACTGTCCATAATCAGTGAAGGATCCTTCCTTTGTCAACCACATAAAGGTGCCTTCCTAGGGAGGCCTAAGGGGGTGTCCTCCTCCTCTGAGATTTTTTTTTTTGTTAATTTAAGGTTGCTTAGTAGGGTTGGGCGATATGACAAAAATGACACCCCTGGCCTCATCTGGGCCTTGCCTCTGTGCCCGACCAATCCTATTTCGCATAGCCTAGTTGCTCTCTTGTCTTTGTTGTTTGATAAAGTAAGCGACTCACGGACGGAGGGTTTGACTACTTCATCGAGCAAAGGGGGATACGATACAGCCCCACAGTTGATCTATTTTTGCTTTCAATGAGTGTATATTTAATTATGTGTACCGAGAAAGTTTTGCGCCATCCGCGCACTATGACATTACACAATTATGATTTTCCTGGAAGAGCACTAAATCAGTACGCAGCTCTGCATTAAATTTCAAGTATATGTGCCGATATTATGCAAAATGCCCTTGGATAGCACTGTGTAGTAGAAAGATTTTCTTCCAACCCTCGCTTCTGCCCCGTCGACATTTTCCCTCACGCCGTCGATCCTGTCGGGGCTTCGTGTCGTTTCCTCTTCCCCCTCCTCAGTCCCGGGGATTGTCTCCTTGTCAGATAAATTCTGGCACCATTCCTGAGGGTGGTGCACCTCCCCGTATATTTTGGTTTTAAGTCACGTTAAGTGACACAACTCTCTCGAGGGATAACAAAAATTAGGGTCTACGGTTAGCTCAGCTAGACGATTGGTTAAGCAATGAAAACCTAGAGTATCAATTGCTATTAGAGTTATTTCCGTCTTATTTTTCAATCAAACGTAACAATATTGCCTCCCCGGATTTCATTAGGAAAAACCACTTTATAAATAATCTAACAGGTTAAACGTGTGGCACAAATGTCACCTTTTGGAAAGTGACCTGCGTAGCAGGTACATGGTTCCTCTTTGGGACTTTTTCTTAAATTCAAACAACCGATGCCGAAGGAACAAAACTAGTGTACCCGTATAGAAGGTCTGCTCTCCGAAGGAGCTACGTCTCTAAACGAGGTCGCAAAACTTTAGGGGACCAACCTTTCTACCTTCATACCTCTACATCCTGGGATTGTCCTGCTTGGCGCGGTTCTGCACCCCAAAAAAAAAATAAAAATCAACATATTCTTCCCATAATCTAAGCCAAAAGGTGATGGGCCTCCTTTTCACCATCTACTGTTTGGGCAATTACTTCCTTGCCATTGGAAAAGAGAAATGCAGCTAAAATTCAAGATTAAGTAATGTGACCTTTTCGAAAAGGAAAGACGGCTTTGGAATTATTGCTAATGCAGAGATTAAGATAAAAGGGATAATCACGTGACATGTTTAGTGCCCAAATATGAAGTTCCCTGGCGGAGAAAAAGGGGCCGGCGGGGGAGGGGGCAAAGATATTATAAGCATAGATTCCAAACTTAAAATGGCGCGGTGACTCCTCATGGAGGCCAAAATATCGGGTCGGAAGTGCTGATGACAGTTCAGTCGTTTGGAAAACAAAGAGGCAAAAGAATGTCTTACAAAAGTATTATTGCTTGCTATTTTGGAACAATTTAAACCTAAGAAGTATCACTCCTCAGTAAATTCCACTTACAAGGAGAAGTTTATCTCTTCCTCTTGGCATTACACATAAGTACACTTGAATATGAACGCACATTGACTGGTTTTAAGTTATAGAGTTATTCGTAGGTCAGTTTCTATGGTACCTTCTAGTTACGCACTTTTATATGCGCGTTTAATTTCTCACGCTCTCACAACGGGAAAGCAACTAGCGTGTTCGTTCTCCATGCATGCAGTAGTGTGAGTCAAGTATTCCGGAGGATAATATCAAAGACATTACAAGCATAGACTCCAGATTTAAAATGGCGCGGTGACTTCTCATGGAGGCCAAAACATCGCGCGGAAGTGCTGATCACTGATCAGTCGTTTTGAAAACCAATAGGTAAACCAGGCGCGTAGCCAAGGGAGGGGAGAGAAGGGGGAAGCCGCCCCTTGAGCATTTTTTTTTTAATTTTTTTTTACAATATTACTAGTGTTTCCCCTATGCGGTAAATAGGCCTGGGAAGTGCAACTTCCAGCGATCTGGGAGGCATTTTGGACCAAAATTTTCTCGCGCTCCGCGCCAACCCATGGGAGCACTGACAGCATA
>WURT03107489.1:0-12182 GCA_009936505.3 Holothuria glaberrima
ACAACAACAACAACAACAACAACAACAACAACAACAACAACAACAACAACAACAACAACAACAACAACAACAACAATGTCCAGCCCTTAAGCCCCTTCTGTGCCGCTCCTTAGTGACTTCACAAAGGAACAGCCATCCTAAACTAAAACCAAGAACGTAAGAGAATTGACGAAAACACACAAAACCTTGTGTTAAATTATTATCTCAAAACTGTCTTTTGTAGTTACTACTTCAGGATCAACTGAACCCTTACTTTCTGACGGGGTGGTTAGGGAACTCGACCACCTGTACTCCCTTATTCCACAGACTTTATATTTTTTAGCATTTACCAGTTGCAGCACTGGAGATTGATGAAATTGTCCTGGTCACGATTCGCAAGGCCCTTTATATCAGTGACGAAGCACACCATGTGACTATCGGCATGCATCTTCTCCCAACAAAAGTCCTTACTTTTGTTGATTCGACACGACACGAAGTTAATTCCCCCGTCTTCGGTCCTATGTGAAGTAGGCTCATAGCCAGGCAAGGTGCTAAAAGGGTATGAGCGAAATAGTTTCCATGGCGCAAACTATTTTGAAGAGGGAAGATATACTAAAGTGCATTATAAAGCAACAGTAAACTTTGAATTTTCTATGTAGGTGAAATTTTCGAAGGGGATCTCCCCTCTGCCTTACGTCGTTGGCCACGGGCCTGTTCTGAAGTTTTCGATCATTGGGGCAAGATAGGACTAACAGCACCTTAGTCGCATCGTGTTGTACAAATATGAATGTTTATGAGTGCGATAGTATGGATAATTTCATGAGTTGAAAGATTGGATGATCTACTCAACGAGGCGAAGCTGAATTGAATAGATCGTGGGTTAGTACCGAATATCCCATGGCATGTGACGACCAATCCTCCAATCAGATGTAGAGGAATTAATAAGGTGTTATACAATATATATATATATATATATATATATATATATATATTATCGACCTGCAGATACGGTCGTCGTGCATTGCCCTTGATTATTATAGTCAAATAGTACGATGTCCTTTTATTCAATTATTTCTTTCTGCAGTGAAAGTAAGTCTAACTGACTTGCATTTGGAGAATATGGTGCACTCTAAAGGCACTTGGGTCACGAGGGAATTGAATAAACATTTGGTCAAATTTAACCCAATTAGGGTCAAATGTAGCCTCATTTGGGTCATTATTTGACCTAATAGTTTAAGGCGGTTTCCTTTACCAACTTTTGGGTCAAATTGACCCAACCGTTTTAACAGTGTAGTATTCTGTGCTCGGCTTGTCTTTGTAAATTAAGTGATGTGTCCGTGTAACAAAATCCTGGCTCGATGAAAAAAAACCCTTTCGATCCGCCAGCAACTTTGTAGTGCAGCCGTCAAGAAATACCGATTTGACTTTTACAGTAAAGGGTGATCAACTTGCAAAGCTTCCTGGTTCCTTCTTATGCTTCAGTAGAAATACGTTGTCACTGATATAGTGTAACCGGAGACGGTGATAAGGGTCGAAAGAAATGCATTGTACAATGGCTTGCCATTTGCAGCGGCCGTTTAAACTTAGGCAATGCACGCTTTCTTTTTCAGGCATATAGGTTAAGACGCATTCCCCTCACCTCCATTTGCCAAGAGTTTGCAAGCTGCAAACTGCAAGCAGCAACCTCGATGCAAGACTCTTTTCCTTCTCCCTTAGTCATCCCAAACCTATTGTAACCTTATTTTTTTCCTGCACGTTTTCTTTACGACAACAACTACAAAAGTAATGATAGTGAATATTGTCATACTCTGAAAGTTAGACTTGAACAAGTGAACGAATAGATGACGAACGAATGAACGAATCCAGTAAAAAAGTTAACAAATAAACCGATGAACGAATTGAAGTTCAAAAGAACGACTGAATAAAAATGACAAAAAGACGGACGTTCGGAACATGATGCGATTTTCAAAAATAGAAATGTTGACAGTTGACTCAAGGATAACGTTTTGAAGCCAGATCACCATCCAATAACAGAAAATAACAGGAATACAAACAATATAGCATATTTCATTGTATTGGTCCTTTATAGACGAAGATTTCAGGTAGTTATTATATCAGTGTTTTCAACGAGAATCACAAGTGCATTTTGAAAGCAAATATAAAGTTTATAAACAAATATAAAATTTCAACCAATACATTGAACATAAGCATACAAGGTGATAAGGTGATGCTGGTTGCATAAATTCTCATACATGAATTTAATCGAAAATGAGTACTGGAACACAGGAGACTTTCCTGTCGTCTGTACAAAACTTGGTTTGAACATGGAACCAAAGGCGCAAACTAAAAAGAACAAATCATAGAATGAAAGCTCTCCATAACTTCTTAAAATATATTTTTTTCTGAGTAGTGACGCGTTTGAGAAACTTTTTGCAGAAACTTTTTCTCTTTTAGGAGATGAAAATCGCATCTCAATAGCTTGTTGCGTTTGGAAATGCAATTTTTTCTTAAGATGAGGTTCATTATGGAAAATCTGTGTCATCGCGGCACATTAACTTGACCAAGAACTGAATTTCTTTTTGATATTGATGCTGCTGTAGGGAATATTTAAAGCAACTTTGTTTGTTATGCCCTACATATGGTGTAGATTTGTGCTAAATCTACATGGAAACATATTCAAACTTTCCAACAGTATCAAATTTCAAGGACAAACAGGACATTCAATTATTAAGAAAAACAAAAGGAATCTGAAGCAATGTGCCCACTTTACATAATATTCTGTGACCTTGATGAGAACTGAAGGTATTTTTGTCAAAAATAATAACTCTTTAGTGTGAGATATCTCGAGTTAGGAAAAGAGTATTGCTACGGGGTTTGGAGGGCACGATTTGCAAATGTTTTCTCTTTCACATGAACCCTTGTAGCGAGCCACTGGAAATGCCTTTAACCACACCATTACGTTCTAATAGGATCTATCTCATTAATTCAATTATACGCTTCGTTTAAGTTAGCCTTTTGTTTCCCTCATGGGTGGCAGAGGAAGCTTAAGTTGTAGAATTAATTTTAAACCGTATACTTTCACAATTCAATCTTTTTACGGTAACTTAAAGACAGGTTTTGGCTCAAATTTAGTTTTGATTTGCTAGGAGATTGGGATATAGCATCTTCCGAACTAGGGAGATGCTAGTCTACCCAAACACACTTAGGAATAGCCCTATAGTTCTAAATACAGTTGATGACACAGACCTAGTAAGGAGAATGTTTTACTGTTTGAGGTGAGATCAGCGATACTATAAACAAAGCAGTTGGGTGAATATTTTATACGATTCCTCAGTTTTTTGCTTCTTTGGATATAAACAGATAAAGCTATGCTAATTTTAACTTCAATGATTCGGGAGGTTCCCCCTCTTTGGAAAATCTTATTTTTCGTCATAGGGGGAAAATTGATCATGATAGTTGCCGTTTTACCAGGGAGTGTCTAAATAGCAACTCCCCGGTTTAACCTACATCTCCGGCGTTCTGTTTGTACACCTTGAGTGGAGCATGGCTTTTGGAACCCATTTGCAATGTTTTTCGGTCCAGCCTAATGTAATGGAATTCAATACTATTCCATAGCACGCTAGTTCTTTAGTGGTATTCGCTTTTGCTAAACCTTGTTTATATTATAGGCAAGTAAGCCTTTGTATTGTGGAGCATAAATTTCTTCCATTCGGGAATTTTTCTCCCAAATGGGAGGTTAGCGGAGATGCTTTCTCCCAAATGGGAGATCAGCCGGGATGTTCAAGTGAGATTGAAGCACGTACACTTGGCACTAGTTCACATTAACCAACACTGCTTTGTTATTCAATCGACTAACAGACCACACACACTCTTTCCCATACTTCCATGCAGGATAATGCAGTCACCCCAATCAGAGTTAGTATGCCCCGCTACTCTAGTTCATGAATGGCTTATTTTGATCATGTGACAATATTTTTGTTAGTGAATTGTGAAAGTGAAGAAGAATTTCTTCTTGCTTTACTTTTTATTTCTAATAGCTATGTTCAAAACGTCTTCAAAGGTACTTGTAATGCAATAAGAGGAGATTTGCAAGAGTTTGCTGATTTTTTCAAAGCAAATTTTGGGGCCACTGTCTATTGCCTTGAAAGAGAAAGTATGCATAGGGTGGGCATGGGATTTAGCAAACTTCACTTTCCCCTTAAGAAGAAGCAGCTCATGACCCTATTTATTTCAGGATCGAAGCAAAACATTAAACATGAGAAAGTTAATCGTCGTAAATGCATCACGCCTGCTTGCCTCAAGTTCACTATCCAAAATCAGAACCGAGTGAGAATCTTGTCGACTATAATGCACAGAATTCTTTTTCATTCACAAAGGCCCTTTGATGAAGTCAGACACTGTATGGATTTAAAAAATTCCGCATTTATTGTGATTAAGTTTCCCAGTCGATATTCATCCTTTCATAACGTAATGCCACATCCTTTCATACTTGTGAATTTAACCAATGAGTCTGAAATCGTGTACTCAGCGTCGAACCCCTTGACAGCAGAAGCATAAAGGCATAGCTTATAATTTAATTTCCTTCATACGTGTATTATATAAGAAAGTTCGTTGTCATATCAGTGTTACTCTGTACACGATATTGCAAAGCTCATCCCCATCGTTATTCAATGACCAAAATATCCGATCTAGTATTGCGACTGCACGTATACGCTCATACCAGCTGAAAAAATGCAGCCCAAACAGTTTACAATACTGCAGAGCTTCATACTAGTTCCATGATTCCTTGCACACAAAAACACACAGTACTGTGGCCTATAGAAGATAACAACACAAGACCTACACGGACAACTGGAGATAATAGCGTTCATATACCGTTATTAACTATTATGCCAACAAATTTGCTTGCGTATAATATTGTAGTATATTTGATATGCAAGCAGATATTTAGAGACAATATTTGTAGCAGGGACTACAGGCATTAAGCGACTTTGCAAAACTTATTAGTGTGAATCTGACCACTGTCAGGTGATGATCTGTAGTGCACAGGTCACAGAATTTCGTACAGTTATCGCCGGTGTATTCTTCATCATTAATATCCGTTGTAAAATGTAAAAGGAATAAATACATGGTATGAACGCAGCCATGTATGATTCGTTAATATTTTAAAGTAGCGATAAATTGTGAGGTGCGAACCGACCTTTAATATATAATTATATATTTGTAAATGAATATATATATATATATATATTTATATATAGGATACATTTATATATAGGCATATATATATATATATACCGTGACTCAATTTCGGAAAAAAAGTTTGTCTACCATAGCCTATAAGCTTAGAAATGAAGAAATAATTACTTTAGTATGCAAAGACAGATTGTTATCATAATGACTGCACAAACACATTTACACATCTCTCCTCTGTCGGTTGACTAAGTCATACTGGGGGCTGGGGATGGAGCTCACAGAGCTTTATTTATTTTAATATTGTTATCAATCGTAAACTCAATACTTGATTACAGTGTTCTGAAATGAAAAATTATTAAGTTTAATTAAGCTCTAAAATATACCATGGTTTAAACAGACGACTTAGCCGAAAAGAAAGATGTCCCTATCCCCAACCTATGAATATTTTTGTTTTTAATGTTCACTGCATGTCGTGTTATTTTGAGGTAATATTAATCATACAAAACAATATTGGCTACCAAAATTTACAACTTATCACAAGGGAATTCTGTGGGGCAGTAAATACGCTGGAGTACTATTGTGATTAAGAGCAGTGGCTTACGCAGGGGGGGATTGGGCCATGTCCCCCTCACGGATGCCAATTTTTTTTTAGATCCTAAAAATACGTAATTTTTAAACACAATTTACTTCAAAAGGTAGTATATGTGGCCCAAGATTGCATCTAAGGACACCTAATTTTTCAAAAATTTTCAAAGGGGAGGGGGTTGTCTCCCCGTGGCCTACTCACTGATGCCAATTTTTTAGTTCCTAAATAAACACAAATTTTGAAACATATTTTACTTCAAAAGGTAGCATATGTGGCATCAGACTGCATCTAAGGAAAAGGAAGTTTTCAAAAATTTTTAAAAATTAAATTTTTAGACCCCTCCCCCAGGCCGGCGATCACACAACACACTGCATGCCCCCCATGAGAAAAATCCTGCGTACGCCACTGATTAAGAGTCCCACTCAACTGTACTATATTACACTCCCCATTCACCACTTTGTTTAAACTCAATTTCAAATAAATTGTCCTAAATTCTGGACTGCAGGTATCATATGTTACACCCAAAATACTACATTTTAAAAGGATAATTCCCAGTTTATAGAACGTTCAGAAGCAATGGATGGACAGTATTGTTGCTTGTGTAGCATTATTATCAAGACAAAGCATAAATTTGGGATTTTTTTTTTTTTTTGAAATTTTATATAAAATTCTTTGTATTCCTCTTCAAACCCTTTTAAAACCTCTGCGACAGATATAGACGTAACCAGGATCAGAGAGTCACAGATCTATAAATTGATGATTTATTTACCTAGATAAGGATAAAAATGCCCCGAGATTGAGTCATTTTTTATTCAAATTTGATTAAATAAATAACCCAGATTCAGGATGGGAGCCCGAATGATCCGGAGTAAATCTTATTAGCCCTGTTGTCAAGCAATTTTCACAAAATATGATAAGCGCAGGTGATGGTCTTTTATCAGGTTGATTATTTAGTTTCGATATACTTTTCATATTGTCGAAATGGGACATTCCGTGCCTTGATGTTGTATCTAGACAATTTTTTGGCATTTGTAACAACTTAAGATTTGTTTCAAAGATTGTAAATAATTGTAATTGTAAATAAATGTAAAGTTTGTTTAAAATTTCTGCCGGACTAGAGCCCCACCCCACTGTTCGCTATTTAGGGCTCTAGTTTGACCCAATAACAATTGTGCATTTTTCTTGAGACCGAATTAACCAACAATTAACAATCCACCGGTCTGACTTCAAAAGGATTTTTTGTAATCCACCAAAGGAGCGTGGCGCTTTTGAATAAAACATACGACTGTTCTAATCAGTAGAATACGTTGGTTGTATAATAAGGCTTGTGCTATGGACCTTGTGCACTGTATGACGTCACAGAACAGAAAGTGCCCCCTTGTGAGGCGCAAAGCACCAATCATCCCAACCTTCACCACAAAATGCAGACATCTACTTCACGCGCGTGCGAAGTCTACTGCATGAGTACCATGTGCTGGCTGTGCCTCCCAAATGACGTCGCCTGACGTCAGTATAGGGTCTATAGTAGTCTTGTTACTCGTAGATAGATGGGAAGTATAACTTGAGTTAGTTGAGCCAAATATTTACTGCGTGTAGCACTAAATTAACTATACATTATGGCCCCATCATCATACACGTAGTGCAATTGACACAGAGGGCCATAAATATCAGTTTCCCTTTTGAGCAGCTTGTTGTTTTCTCTTGAAAAGTCTCATAACTATCTCAATCGTTGCTATGTTTGATCGTTGTTCATTTCATTAAATGAAGTACGGTCGTTCAACTTTAACAATGAAATGTAAACTATTTCCTTAAAGTTATTATTTTCAATGAACTATAAAAGGACCATCGAGATTAGTTATAATGGTGGTTAAATTTCCCCTCGTAGGCACGGTAATGAAACCATAAGTGGAATGACGTAAAGATCGCTAGTGACTCTTTTCTCAAAGCCAGTGCTACTGTTACTTCACTGCTGTTTTCCTACCGCTATTCTGGCCAAAAACATAATTCCATGTTCAGCTGTCTCTTTAGTCTGTAAGAAATTGTATTCGAAGCTTCACTTTGGGAAAATCAGTACCAAGAATTACGGTAACTTCGCAAGGAAAGGGAAAACAGCGAAAACCAGCCAAAGGAAGTACTTAGGAGTCTGAACAAATTACCTTTTTTCGAAATTCTTTTACTTTTTGTGGTCTTCTTGAATAATTTGTCATCACCTTCTCTTTGCTGGTTACAAAGGTGAGCTTTCTAATCACTCTCGAAACGTCCCCTCAAACAACATTCGAACAGTTTTCGCCTCTTTGGCAATGTCAAAACACATTCCTTTATCCATTTTCAATACCTGAACAGAAAAAGAGAACAACGTTTAACTTAAAGGCCAATCTTCTCATCCCAAACATTTCCAATTCTCCCAACCTGTCCAGCTCCAATTCTCCCAACCTGTCCAGTTCCTACCCTCTCACAGCTGTCTAAAGCCCCTCCTTTTGTAGACGTAAACCAAGTTTATTGCTTATTAAGGCCATATATCCTGATGAGCTTATACTAGGAGTTGTTAACAACAACTCCCTGCATATACGACCCTAATGTGTAATAAGCATACTCTCTGTGCATGCTGTGTAATATTAGCTAATCTGTACCTTTTGAATTTGATGTCAATCAAACAGTCAAAGGGCAGAACCAATTAAGAATTTTACGTTCCCCAATCAACAATGAGTTTGGGGTGATGAGTGTCTGTCTTTAAATTGTTAAAATATCCATGATTTAACATTTTGATATACTTAGAGAATAAAGATGGACAGCCTGTTTAATCGCAACAAACCATAATCTGTAGGGATATTTTCCCCTTCAGAACCTCAGTTTGGAGGCACCATGCAGTTCGCGAATACTAGAAACGAATCTGCTGTGACGTATGGCAGAAAGTTTCATTTTAATGGAAAATACAGATACTGGGTAACAGAGGCGAAACAATCCTCCAAATCAGACATGCTGTCATTGTACAATTTAAATTACGTTTCACTTCTTGTTGCCTTCATGATAGCTTCAGCTCTATAATAATAATAATATCACTGCAGTTGTCGTCTAGTCTAGAGGGATTATCATGTTACGTAAGTTCTGGGTCAGTGTTGACCCAGTGCGAAAAGAGGTTCCAGACGCAAAATGATATTGTTATGATGAAATTTGTTAAAGGGACATATTACGTTTATTTTACAGAGAATTTCCATATTTTCATAACCAATCTTAATAGATACAGAATGATAGACAATTCAAAATAAGGCACTACAGTAGCTTTCTTTTCAACAAATAAAGCTCTCACAGGGAATAACGTAGTGATTTGTTGCTCAAGATTAATTTGTTCACCCAAATTTTCAACAATTCAAATGATGCAACATCCGTTACTCTTGTAATGCATAATATTTTGAGGAGATAAAGCTAATGCTAGAGTTTATTGGTGGGACTGAATTGTTTAATAATGATGTAAGGTATTTTTATTTTTATTTTTATTTTTGCATGCCATGTAGGTGCATTTTAAACCCAATATTTCCCTTTAAGCAGGAACAGCTTCAGAACAAAATGTCTGAACTGTCAAAGACCTAGAAGATGAATCACAGTACATTCCAAGCAACAAGTACAGAGTTTATACCATGAAACTAAATGAATGGAGCAATGAACTATTCCATCAACTGCTTGAGCGGAGCTAGTGAGCACAGAATCATTAGTGAGGAGGGATATGACGAAGTAAGTTTATTGACACAAAGGGGAGAATAGGTTGTCTCTGTAGTTTCCTAAAATTAAAACAAAGAGGACAGGGGATGTTGGGGAACTGGATGGTGGATAAAATTGGATTCAAGCCTATTTTTTTTTTGTCTACACCTTGAAAATTTTCCTCAAATTTCCTGAAATAATCGGACATATATCTGTGATCGAATTACACATAAAATTACGCTGATGTGTTCTCATTCACGACACCAAGCGACACCAGAGAAAAAAAATATATTTTTGAGGAAGCTGGCATAGACATGGCTCAATGGATAAAACCGCAATAGTTCTACTGAAGATGTAGCAGGCGATACCGCTCTTTGCTCTTTATGTTAACTGCCTAATCCAGCTTAGTTCTTATAAAAGCTCATCTCAAGAGCAAAATAATCAAAAGATTCCCTCCTGACCTTGAATGCGCAAATCTCACTTCAAATGAAGAATTGGTGAGCTATCTCCATTCAGATAACAATTCCCCAGTTACATTTGCCCTATTGACCACATGATGGATTGTCCAGCTAGCTTTGTCTACATTAATTTATTATGTGGAATCTGCAATGAAGCATTGCTAACTTGTTAAGGCTGGTTCACTAACTGGATGGAAGCTCTGTATTTTGTGTCCTACTGGCAGACTGGCAGAAAACAGGCACTTCAAGTATACACTTCCGTTAAATGTCAAAGATAAAGGGTTAATCAAGTTAGCTAGGCCAGGCAGGACAGAATTTTTTAGGATGTCTATCAAATATCCTTAAACCCAACCACTTAAGCATATACAGTCGGGTTAAATATATGTCACACTTTCCTCAGGCAGATACACACATCATATAAATTGGATTGTCTGTAGTCGATGGCGTGTAGCTGTGTTTAAAATCCAAGACATTTATCCCAATTTTGTGGTCTCTTGGCGTCGTAAACTAACTGCCCTTAAATGTTGGAATTATATAAACACTCACTAAGAATGACTTGTCACAAGAGTGATTTTAACTCATCTGCACAGATGGCTAGGCGCGGCATCAGTTTCGGTTCAGGTTGATTCCCTTCAGCGAATCTACCTCTCGCTTTGAATTTGCCGTCGGTTCTTAATGTCTTGCGTTAGCCTGTCACGTGTATATTACGTGATATGCATACATGAAGTGAAAGGAAATATGGTAGTCTGATCTTGACAGAGCTTTCTTCTGTCACAAAAGAAGGCAAAGGGGACTCAAAGATTATACAAATAAAAATAAAAGACTTAAATGTTCCACAATTCAACTAGACAAGAAGGCAAAAAGATAAGCCCTAATCCACGGAAAATACTTGTTCCAAAGTCCCCTCGACTTTCTGGAAAAAAGCCAAGGGATCGAAACCCAACATTACTCCAGAAGGAACTTTGTTACGCAAAGAAGCTGCGTCCCGAAATGGACAACAGACTTAACTGGCTAACCCTCAGGCCTCTAAATCCGCGGGAAATTGTCTGATGTTGGTAGGTCACATCTTACGTCACAGCTTCAGATTTCCTGGGAAATTGTTTTAACATAACATCTCCCAGTTGAAATGACCCGCTATGAAAACAATAGCTTTCTTGTTTATTTTTATCATTCCTGAACTTCATGTTTCACGGTATGACACATTATCCGTGAAGTGGGTGGTACGTGTATAGTACAGGTTCACTGATAAGTTGTTCTTTGTTTTTTCATTGTTCCTAAATTACTTGCAATGATGGTTCAAGCCTAAATTCAGTTTTGAAATATTAGACTGGTGTTTATTCAAAATAATCAGTTAAATTTGTTTTTCGTTCCTTTTCGTTGATTTCGAGATATTTTCGCTTTTTCGAGCCATAGTAAACTGATGAAAGCATATATGACATCGTAACCTTACTCTTATTCGCACTGATTTAATTTTCTTCAAATCTAAGCACGAAATTCTACCCATTTTTTCCTAACGTTTGTGCATGAGATGCATGGGAATTATGAAAACTAGTTACATTTCTCATAGGAATCTCCTACTCCTATCTATTTCAACGTGAATCCAATAGATTGAAGAACGAAGAGAAAAATACATTGGTCATAAATATGCGGAGTTGACATTACTCTTCCTTGCTAGCAGTTTATTATAGGTTACAGATTCAGTACTAATCTTTATTCTATTAGAGTTTGGGATCCTTTCAAAGGAATTTATACAGGCAATTTCAAAAAAATATCTTAATTCACAAAGTTTCTTTTGCACGTATAAAAAATATTACTAGATTTTTGGGGAAACTTTCCCTATAGGCGTTTTGTTCATTCATGAAACGCGCCAAGTCGTCTATTCTAGGAAGTCAACACTTAAATTGTTAAGTGTTATAGCCCTTGATCAAAATAATACAGTACAGTGGCTTGATGCTGTTGTCATCATCCATGCATTAGTCAATAGCAGTGTGTTGAATAATAATATAGGTGTAGGAGGCAAGAGGGCGCCAGGGGTTGTACCGTATCCCCATTTGGGAGGAAAAATCTTATATTTTCGGGCAAACAGGTCCTATTTTGTGGCAAATATTTATTAAATCCACGGGTAAAATGCTGCAGCATCCCAGCCATAAGTAGTCAACGTATACTTAAGGAATAAATCGCATTTGACGGACTATTATTGGTGAATAAACCGTCTCGACTCCAAATTTGACAAAATAACGGACGAGGCGAAGCCGAGTCCGTTATTT